>JAPMLY010003374.1:0-20947 GCA_026401115.1 Tetraselmis chui | reverse complement strand
CCCCCACCCCCGACCGCATCATGGCTCCCGGCCCCTCATTCACCAAACACCCCTCCCACATCCCTCCGCCTGCCTCGTCCCCTGCAACCTCGGACTTCGGCCTTGAAGACTTCCCGGACGAAGACCGAGCCACAGCTGAACCCGACGCGGAGCACCTCCCCTCCACTGGACCTCCCAACCCCACACATGACTTCCCCTCGGCCGCTAGGGGCAACCATCGTCCCTAACTCCCCCGCAGACGGGCCACCTGGCCCGGAGGTTCGAACCCATACCACCCTCCCACATCCTACCTACGACATACGTACTCACCTTGTAATCAACTCTTCGAGGACCTCCCTTCCGTCCCACTTCAAACCAAACACCTGCACCATTAAACTACACAACTACCTGTTTGACCTTAACCTTATAGACTGCCTCCCCACCCCTATCGGCTACCTCGACTCCTCGGCGGCGCTCTCATTCTAGTGGGGACAGTACCAAGACCTCTCCAACCTCTCATGCATTGCTACCTCCCTAGCCAAACTCCACTCTACCACCCACAACACCTACACCATTATCACAAACACCGAGGTCGATAACTTTCACAATCATCAACTATACCCCAGCCAATGGACCAACCTCTCTAACATAGGCGTACCCCCACGCCCGGGCACACCCCACAACTCCCTCCTAGTCCTAACATGGCAACACTCCCATTTCGGTCTCCTCCACCTGACACACAACTCCGCCACATGAGTGGACTCCCTCCACCACCCTCCACCACCCTCCCTACTTTCTCGCTCACTCTCACTCCTCGCCTCCTTGAACTCTTCTCCCCCCCCCCCCCCCGAATCGTTACCCCTCGACTCCTCAACCCTCCTCGACAGAACGACACGTCTCACGCGTGGTCATGTGGAACCCACGTCCTACTACACACCTACTTTATCCTCACGGCACCTGCCGACCACGCTTATAACCCACCTTACTTCGACCCTCGCACTATTGTCTATTCCCTACATACACTCCAGTGGCACCACATCTTCAGCTCCACTCCCCTCCCGGTCGGACGCTCCAAACTCCTTAACACCCTCCATCCCCAACAAACTCCCCCCCCCTCCTACGCCATCACACCTCCTCCAACCCCCCCCCCCCATCACCCCCCCCCCTTCCTCATACCATGCCCCCTTCCCCCTCCTCCCACTCCCCTCTTCCCCGCAACCGTCCCCACGTCAACCTCCCAAACACCCCCCCTCCCTCCCCTCCCCCATCCTCCCACACAGCCACGTCACCTGCCCCCCCGAAAACCCTCCCAACCCCCCCGTCCCTCACCCCTCACCCATCCTCCCACACCATCTACCACAACCACTACACCTCATCACCTCAACACCAGAGGCCTACACACTTCCATCATGGACGTAGAACACCTCGCCACCACCCATCACCATGACGTCCTCATCCTCACGGAAACCAACCACGCCACCCACAAATCCCGGTGGCGTATTGCCCTCCCCCAATACCTCCTCAAAAGCTCTCGACCCTACTACTCATATGTGCCCCTACCCAACGTAGGCGTACTCTTCGCGGTCCGCAAAGCATCGTTCCAGTCTGCCACTGTCCTACCCCACCCCCCCACCTCATACCACATATCGCCGGACTAAAACTCTTCCCTCACTCAGGCAACCCTTACCTCCTCCTCGGAGCCTACATGCCACAGCTCCACAGCACCCAACTGACCCAAATGTACGCCGAAGTCGCAGCATTGGGCCTCCGCCTATCGGATGACTACCGGACCCACCGTATCCTCTGGGGAGGCGACTTCCAAATGACCACCACACAAGGTACTGGCAACCCCGCCCTCACCTCCCTACTCGCCTCCCACCTCCGCCCACTCCACCCCCCCTCCCTACCTTCCCCGTAGCGGAGGATGCCTTGACCACTGGCACACCCCTCCTTCCTCCCCCCTCGGCCTCAACCCACCCGAATGCTCGGTCTCTACCTCACCCTCACACTTTACCGACCACTCGGCGGTCCATCTAGTGATTCCTGCCCCCTCCTCTTTAATCGCCCGCCCCCCCTCGGCCCAAAACCTACCTCACACACACTACACCACCCGCAAACTCACCTTCAAACTTCCACTACAACCGCACCACATACAAACGTATCAAAATAGCACGCCCTCCCTTATCAACCAAACGGCCTCCCTCTACGCAGAAATTATTAACACACCCCCCTCCACAGCCTCTCCAGACACCCTCGACACCCTCGCTTCGAAATTTACAACGCTACTCTCCCAACATATGGACCATGCGGGCACCATATGGTCCCTCCTACCTCCGAAGAAACCCCGCCCAACTTCCTCGTCCCTTGACCCCAATTGGCTAAATAAAAAACACGCAAACTCATACGAAAACTTCGCAGATGTAGCACAAACAATGGCCCCCTACCCCTCGCCCAAACCCTCCTTAATACAACCGACTATCTCTCCCCTACCGACATCCAACACCAATGCCAAGCACGCATACGCCACCTACTCAAAACAACCACCACAGATATCCTGAAGAAAATTAAAACACGCGCCAATACTGCCTACGACGCCAGCCCTAAATCCTCCCACCGCCGCTTAAAAATTAAAAGCGGCCTCCTCCCCGCGACCAACGCAACCTCGACTCTCCACCGCATTACCAAATCCAATAAAACCACAGCAACCTCCCCTCCCCGCCGTCCTAGAAGCGGTGCACTCTCACTTCACCAACGAACTCAATCGAGCCACCCCACCCGACCTACCCGCACCCCCTTGGGAAAACCCGGACAACCCCGACAACTATACTATCGAATCCCGCGGAGACCCCTCTCTCACCCTTGCCGACATGATTACCCGCGATATATTCGATAAAACCCTCAACTCGTTAGGCACCGGCAAAGCCCCCGGCCCCGACGGTATCCCCAACGAAATTCTCAAGTTCCTACCCCCGGAGACCCGCTCCGCCCTCTTCTCTCCCCTATCCCTCCTCGCCCACAAATCCTACACACCCCCTGACTGGTGCCACAGCACAACATGCCTACTACATAAAAAAGGTGACCCCACCCTCCTCGACAACTACCGCCCCATCGCCCTCATATATAACCTTCTTAAGCTATGGACCGCACTAATCAAAGACGCAGGCTCGAAATACGCCGAAACCCACGGCATCCTCAGCGACCAACAAGACGGCTTTCGACAACACCGCAGCATCCACGACGCACTCTCCTCCATATAAATGGCAATGGAGGACGCGAAACTCCACAAAAAAGACATCTACGTCATGTACGCGGACTTCAAGGGCGCCTTCAACGCCGCAGACCACCGCATCATGTTCAAACACATGAGACAACTCGGTATGCCCTCCACTTTCGTAGATGCATGCGAACACCTCTACGGGGTCTCATCCACAGACTTCATTACCCCATATGGTCCCACCCCCTCCATCGACATAAATCGGGGTACCCTACAGGGCGACACCCTCTCCCCCTTCCTATTTACCCTCTTCCTTGAACCCTTTCTCCGCTGGCTCATAGTGGGCAGCCGGGGCTATCGCCCAGGCCCCCCCACCACTAACGTCGACCCCACAGAACCCACGGCCACATACCCCGGTCACGGATTCGCCGACGACCTCAGCCTCGCCACGGGCTCAACCCCCAACATGGCCATCCAACTTAGGAAACTCTCCCTCTTCAGCGCCTACACAGGTATGACCGTCAACATCCGAAAATGCTGCATTACCGGAGCCCTTTGGCGTACTGGCAACGCCCTCTCCATTGCCAATATCACACTCCTCGCATCCCGCCTTCAATCACTGTCCATCACCGTCAACTCCACCCCGGCCCCCATCCCCTCTATCGGCCCCTTACATACCGCGTACTAGGGGTCGAACTCAACACCTCCCTCACCTTTTCCAAACACTGGCACGAAGTGAAACGCACTACCGCATCCCTACTAACCCAATCCCGCAGAATACGCGTCATCCGAGGCCTCCTAATCGGAAAACACTTCACCCTCCAGCTTGGCCTCTTTAGCGACTCTCAACTCGACACCCTCGAAGGACAAATATGCCGCGCCCTCCGCTCCGCCGTCTCCTCGGTACGTAACCTCCCCCGCACCGCCCTCCACCGACCCACCTCAGACATGGGTTACGGCCTCCCCTCCCTAAAATCCCATGCCGCACAACGCACTGTTTGTCACCTCCACAAAGTCATGAACTCCCCCGGATATAGAGGCCACATGGCCAGAGCCCACATACACACCATCTCCACCACATACTCCCACTGGCCCACTGAATCCATCATGTCATACAGATTCTCCCCACCCACACTAAGAAGCCTAGTACGCGCCCAGCGCGATGCTGGCACTATGTTTCACAACATCCCTCCCCTCTCCCTCACCAACCCCATTGCCTCCACAATCCGCACACACTTCACCCGTCAGGATGACGCTCTCCTTGCATCACTCAGAGACAGAGCCACACACATCACCGATCCTCACACATACAAGCACGCATACTGCGACTTCTCACCCCGCAAAACACACGCTTCCCTCCTCCCCCGTCTAAATCCCCTCTGGCAAAATCACATAACCACATGGCCACAAGTCCTCCTCCGAGCCAACCCTTCCTCCTTCATTTTCAAATCCTGCAAATCCATCTCCAAACTCACGGGGTCCACCGCTTCACTCTCTATCCCAAGTCGCCTTCTCGCCGCAATTCTTACCGAACCCTCCGACACTATCCGCAACCGCCTCCCCGTCATAAACCTCAACCCCAAAAAGCATCCCCCCCCACCACTCTCCACCCCTCCTGGATCCCCCTCCTCACGTCACACCTTCCCCGCCCCCCTCCCACCCTCTCCCCCGACACCCACACCTCCCGCACCAAAAACTACCCCCCCACTGCACCCATCACGCACATAGACACAACATACCTCACCCCCTCAGACCACCACTTCCCCCCCTGCGACGTAACACGCATCATTTCTAAACACAAAGACACGGTATACGGACAAGCATAATACATGGTCGAATGGGCCCCGGAACACCTCACGGAATGGGATATACAACTCCAACTTGACGACGGCTTCCGCCTATTCTCTTCCACCCCCACTTCGGTATGCCTTCCCACCCCCACCCTCACCGATTGCTCCATATGCCACAACCCTCTGCACACAGAACCCACCTCCACCTGCTGCACATGCCCGCACTTTGCCGTCCATTCCCAATGCCGCCCCGCCCTAGGTCCCGCCACATGGCAGTGTGACTGGTGCGCTCGCGACAAACAACACGACCTCACCCGCCTCCACGAAGTCGAGTGGGCGCCATGCCTACAACTACACGACACCATAAGTGAGACCCCCTCCGGCCCCACCGCCCTCACCGCATTTAACTCCGGCTTTGTCCCCTCCACCACACCCATTCTGCCAGAACCCGGACCCCATCCCTGGTCACACCCCCTAATCACATTCAATCACGACCCCATCAACCCCGACCTCGACATGCTCCCTACCGGTAAATTCGCCATCCACGCACACCCATCACTCCACGACACCACAGTACTTTGCACTCCTGACGGCCGCGCGGTCACCACCCTTAACGGCCCCCGCGTCCGCCACCTCTACCAACTCTTCCGCCCCGACCTCTCACAGCATACGTTCGAAGAGGAGGTCTACCGCCTCCTCACTCGCCTAGGTTCCCGCTCATAAATCCATTCACCCACACCCGCCACCACCACCCGTAACAGATGGGCCACTAGAGAGGACCTCCTCTCGGCTCGCTGTCACACATTCCACATCCAGACAGAACTCTACTCCGACCCCCTCAATAAATCACTACACTCGCACACCTACCACTCACTTTACCCCGAAGACATAGTCTTCTCATCAAGCGGCAGTAATGACCCACACACATGGCAAGGCACCAACATCGCCAACCCCGAATACGACCACGACTGCATGCGCCGCGCCATGGAACATGCAATCACCAGCGCACACCTCACAGCCTCACACACTCCCAACGCAACCATCCTCATTCTCCCCCGTTGGAAACACACACCATACCGCCACTCCAAATACATCAACTCCCCCTACACACATCACCTCTACACCCTTCCCAACGACGCGAACACTTTCCTACCCCCCGACCAACACACAGGCCATCCCACTCCTACCCCATTCGGCACGCGCTGGATGGTCGACATCTACCTCGTCTCTAACCCCCTCGCACTCCCCACCCTACCCTCACACACAGCCATGACCGCACTCCACAACACTCTCGAGTCTATATACGACACACACCTCCCAAGCCCCACCATCACCATCCCACCTCCACACCTCACCGACTCCTACTCGCCACACTCCGCAGGCATCTACCATCTCCCCCCAACCCTACTCACCCCCTTACCTACCCCCTCCACGAACGCATACAACTAACATACTCCCCCACCAGAGGAAACCTTGCTTGGAATTGACAGGACTTCGTATACACTGACGGCTCCAAGAAAGAAGGCAGCTCCCCCCTCGGCGCGGCCGCCACCCACCCCGCCTCGGACACCCGCATTAAAATTCTGGTGACTTCTACCCCTCCCTCCCATTCTATCAATCGAGCAGAACTAGCCGGCATTGATATAGGCCTCCGACTAGGACATACCCATGTCCTTACAGACAGTGCGTGCTCCCTCCGCCTCATACAAGGATATTTAAACTGCCCTTCCGCTTATAAACACAACATCCACCGCGACACACTCCTCTCCATCACACACACCCTCCAAACCCGCTGCGACGCAGGCATCCGCACGCATCTCGGAAAAATCAAAGCACACAATCACTCACTAGGCAACGACCTCGCAGATGCACTCGCTAACCAAGTTGCAGATGGTCAACCACCAGATACCACATACACCACAAGCTCAGACGTGTCAATAGGCCACTGGACATGGCCAAACACCCTCATACCACAAACCCAAGGGGAACCCATACCCTACAGATACACCAACCTTAAAGCCGACGCACACACCCACAGCCATAAACACACATATACACACCTCTCACAAACATCCAAACACGGTGCCCTCCTCGCCCGCTCCGCGGCAGATGGTGCCGACTTCACCTTCCACAAAAAACTCACAACACTCACCAACACCCAATTCACCCACAAGCAAGAATTCATATGGGGAGTCCACAACACCCGCCTCCTCACACACAACCCCACCATGCGATGTCCCATGTGTGGCCAATTCACCAGCAACGGCCACATGGCCGGTAACTGCCCATCCATGTCTGGCCTAAGGCAGGACCGCCACAACAGCGCGCTACAACTCCTACTATCTCTCCTAGAACGCCACAACGGAGGTCGCTAGGAGACCATCACTGCAGACTTTGGTAACAAACCCATCAAATCTTTCACCCACCCCACTCCCCCACACACCCCTCTTGACTGTCACCCCCCTCACCCCACCGACATGCCTACCCGCCTTGTAGCTGCTGACGAAGGTCTCTCGCCCGACTCCCTAACCTCGTGCCCCGCTATCCTCCCCCCCGAGATTCTCCCGCCCGCGCTACGACCCCCGGCGCACAAACCCGATTTCATTCGCCTCCTCGAACCTCGCTTCGTCGGTCACACCAACGGCCGCCGCCGATACTCATCTATAAAGAAAATTCAGATAGGGGAGTGGAAGTACTGCACCGACCACAACCTTTCACACCCAGCCCACTTGATTAGGGACAAATACACACCCCTCACAAATGCCATCCGCAACCACTGGCCAGGTACCGAAGTCGACATCCTCCCCATTGTCATGAGCCGCACGGGCACACCGCACTTATCCACCATCGCAAGTCTCACCTCTCTCCTCACCCTCCGCACCGACCCTCCTGACAAACTCATATCCAAAGCACGACTCGACACATCTCACATCCTTTCCATACTCCATACGCACACCGTCCAATGGCTGCTTCATCTCCTCCTTGTCTACCGCATCGTCAAATCCCGCACGACCTCTCGCCGCGCCTCCACTTAATGCACCTCCCCAAGCCCCTACTTGCACACCACCATCACCCCGCATCAGACCCTCCCCGGGGGGAGTAAAACCCCCGAACACCCTTGGAGAGGTTGGACATAGGTGGTTCACGGTCTAGCCCTGACTTGTAAGTTCCTTGTATGGCATAGTTGGGAGGGCCCAGAGACAGCAGCCGGCTTTTTGGTGAAAAACCGGCGCATACGGTACATGTTGTAAACAATTTCAATTTCAATTTCAATACGAGATTAGACGCCTCACTCAAGAGGAAGTCGACAGATTTAAAAAGGAGGGAAGTGCTTCATTTGCCACAAGAAGGGACACATCGCTATCGACTGCCCAGAGAGAAAAAACAAGAAGAACGACAGAACGAGGAAATCCCGGCCAGGAAAGTGAGACCTGAGTCGGCAGCTCGCGGCAAGGTGCATGATGAGGTTTCGTCTCCTACAGCGACTCATGAAGAGACCAGAACAAAAAGAGTACGAAACCCGTTACCTCAAACGACATTGAGGCCAATCTTTAGGAGGAAGGACTTTAGCGACTGGATGATGAATAGGGATTATTTCCTAAGTACTCTCAGACCTACGGACCTTTCGACTTAGATGGAGCTAGCGATAATGACGGCCTTAATTCTCAAGTGGCGGAGGATTTTTGCTGTCCGGCGCGCCCATTTCAGGAGAGAAATTTACACAAGTACCGGAGAATCTGGCTAAATGCGCCATTTAATGAATTAGAAGATTTTTGGGCCCATTGTTTGCGGAGTAAACTGTTTCATCCCCACGTGAGAGTTGTTATATTGGTTCCAAAGTGGAGGGCAAAACCATGGTTCAAGCTGCTGTGAAATTTCCGACTTGTCGACGAGCGGGCGGCGACAGAACATGTGTTTACCTGCCCTAAGAATGATGGAACATAAGGAAGAAGGCAAGATGTTGGACCGACAAGATGGACGACGCAAGTCTACGTCGACGACACCGATCGAGTTCGATTTCTGCCTCAGAACCTACAGAATCCCCCGAAGACCTACTGCTGGACTCACTCGACGACTCTTATTACCGATGGCCGATGAGAGTTACTAACAAACGAGGATACTGGCATGGTCTGGTTTCCCGGTGGCAAACATGAGATTGAAGACGCGACCCCGGAATGCACAGCAGTGCGAGCTCTTACGGAGACAACTCGATTTAAGGTGAGCGAAACAAATTTACGCCTTTTCGGAACGGAGTCTTCCGGACAGAATAAGCGCTACGTGTATATCGCTCGCGTTCGACCCGGATCGATACCGGACGCTACGTCAACTTCTCGGGCAGTATGGGCTACCTGGAAGGAATTAATTTCGGCACGGCGTACGGGTTATCTAGTTCGTGGAGATCAAGAGTTCCCTCTTCGTTATGAGACTTTTTGGTAAACCGATCGACGGGTGGATAAACAAGAACGTCCGACTAGAAGACAACGTTCCTACGACGCTGCACGTATCCACAACCCAGTCTGGAACAAGTATGTTTGTGTTGAGAGGCACCTTATGCGGACATCGATGCCGTATTTTGGTTGACTCTGGCGCTGGCGCTTCTGAAAATTTCTGCAAGGCTGAGTGGGTACGGGAGCATCACATTCCGACGGTTTTTGGAGTGAAATACCGGATAAAATTGGCAGATGGTAGTACAACTACGACTCGCCAGCGACTACGGAATGAAGTGCTTACAGTAGGGACCCTGGATATACGTTTGGACTCAGTTATGACAGAATTGGATAAAGTCGACATCATCCTCGGTCAACCTTGGTTACAAGCCGTCAACCCGGATATAGATTGGTCTACTAAAACGATTCGCGACCGTAAAACTGGCGAAGCTATGGTGTCTGGCGACGAATACACCGTACCTGTGGCAGTACATCACTTGGAGGCGGATGAAATGGCAAAGCAGCTTAGGCAACAACCAGCACACCTCTTCGTGATTGGACTACGAGAAGTACAAGACGCGGTCGACGACATCAATACTGATCAACAACATGAGTGGACGACTTCGTTACGAGATTCCCTGAATGAGTTTACGGACATCATCAAGGAGCCTGACGGTCTACCGCCAACTCGCGAGTGCGACTTTGAAATTAATTTGGAGTGCGATGAACCACCTAAGGAGCGAACGTACCGTATGTCACCAGCAGAACTCCGGGAGGTTCAGGTACAGTTACAAGACTTACTCGCAAAAGGCTGGATTCGTCCGTCTAAATCTCCGTACGGTGCCCCGATTTTATTTGTACGCAAGAAGGATGGTACCATGCGTATGTGCGTAGACTATCGGAAACTCAATGACCTTACGAGGAAAGACCGAACACCATTACCCCGGATTGATGAATTACTCGACTCGCTATATGGGGCTCACTATTTCAGCACGCCGGACTTGTATAAAGGCTATCATCAAGTTCGAGTTAAGGAGCGCGACATACATAAGACAGCATCCCGAACTCGTTACGGATTGTTCGAGTACTGCGTTCTACCCCTTGGACTTTGTAACGCCCCAGCTGGATTCCAAGCAATGATGAATCGAGTTTTGGCCCCGTATCTTGGCAAATTCTGCGTGGTATATTTGGACGACGTGTTGATCTACAGTAAGACGGCCGACGAACACCTCGAGCATATTCGACTCGTGTTACGAGAGCTGCAGCGACACCAGTTGCATATCAAACTCTCTAAGTGTTACTTCGGACGATCGAGCGTCAATTTCCTTGGGCATGTGGTGGAAGCTGGACAGATCCGAATGGACCCCGACAAAGTGGAGGCAGTACATAATTCGCCCCGGCCGAAATCTGTGACAGAAGTACGTGGATTTCTGGGACTTGCTGGATATTACCGGAGGCTTATCAACCAATTCGCAACCCTAGCAACTCCATTAACGGATCTGACCAAAAAGACACCGGAATATCGTTGGACCCCTTAAGCCGAATCAGCATTCGAGCAAATTAAAGGCGCGATGGTACGTGCACCGGTCCTGGTATTTCCCGACACTTCTCCTAATGCAAGGTACACACTGTACACGGATGCTTCTGGATTTGCAGTAGGAGCTATGCTGATACAAGACCAAGGTATTGGATTACAACCTGTTGCGTACCATGCTCGAAAGATGAACAAGCATGAGGTACAATGCCATGTCCACGAACAAGAGCTATTGGCAGTTCGCGACGCTCTACTGAAGTTCCGTTGCTACTTAGATGGCGCGGCGGGATTTACGGTAATTACGGACCACAACACGTTACGACATCTCTTTCGGCAGCGCGATTTGTCTAATCGACAGGTGCGATGGCTTCAAGTTTTAGCACCTTATCAGTGATAGGTGGACATCGTGTACAAGAAGGGAGCAGTCAACCATGCAGACGCTCTGTCTCGCCGACCTGGCCTGAAGGACTCATTACAAAAGCTGCAATTGTTACGCGATAGGACCAACGACGAAGCAGAATGCGAGTTACACGCGCAGATTTTTTCCCTGGAATCCCGGTTACACCCTGACTCTAGACTTCATGCGGAAATCAAAAACGCTTATGACTCGGATAAATACCTGCTTACCCGGAAATCTCTGCCTACCTGGTTGGTACGTCAATCTAATGGACTCTTGTACGCCTACGGGACAAGACTGTATGTGCCGAACGTATCTACATTGCGATCAAGAGTATTGTACGAACTACACGACGCACCGACCGCGGGACATCCTAGTCTTATTCGACTATTGGCAGCAGTGACCCGGACGTTTTGGTGGCCTAACAAGAAGCGGAAATACAACACTATGTACGCATTTGTGTTACATGCCAACGTAACAAGGCAGCGCGACACAAGCCTTATGGACTCCTTCAATCGCACGAGGTACCGACCATGCCCTTTGAGCACGTATCGCTTGACCTGATTACGGACCTCCTTGAGTGTGATGGGTATGATGTTGTGGTGGTATTCGTTTGTATGCTGACGAATCGGACGATTGTCGAGCCAATTACGAAAACGATTACAGCGGAGAATTTAGCGAAAGTTATGCACCGCGCTATTTTTCGGCATTTTGGCTTACCACGGAAATTAATATCCGATCGAGATCCCCGGTTTATGAGCGACTTCTGGCAAACCCTATTTGGGGCTATTGGCACCAAGCTTAATATCTCTACGAGCTATCATCCCGAGATAGATGGACAAAGTGAACGAGTAAATCAGACATGGGAGCAAGTCATACGATGCTACGTGCACTCCTTGCACGACGACTGGGTTCAACACCTTACCAACGTGGAGTTTGCGATCAACGCAGCGGTTTCTACGTCGACGACTATGTCTCCATTTAAGGCGACGCTAGGATTCGAGCCGACATCTCCAACGACGGCGACATTTGAAGATAACGAGCCTAGCCGTACTTTACCAGAGCAAGTAAAGATTATGGTCGAGATGCACAGATTTGCCCACGACTGCGTCAAAGCAGCCCATGCACACATGCAAGATGCTGCATCGGCACCGGCTACCAATACCTTTAACAGTTGGCGACAAAGTTAAGCTCAAGGCGACAAATCTACGATTTGTACAACAGCCATGTTCTAAACTACGCGACCGCTACATTGGACCGTTTCTCATTACGGAGGAAGTTTCCCCGGTTGCATTTCGGCTTAAGCTACCCCCTGGAGTACGGATTCACGATGTAGTACACGCCAATCTACTAGAAAGATGGAATTCGGAAACAAAACAGGCCGACAATGCGCAGCCAATTCCGATTGTGCACGATGCGAAGCGATTTGAAGTCGACCAAATACTCGATGTGGCTTTTAACTCCAACGGCACGGGACTTTTGTTTAAAGTCCGCTGGGCAGCACCGTTCAATGTACCTAGCGAGGACACTTGGGAGCCCATGCGAGGAGTCAATCACTTAAGCATCTTTTCCGAATTTCTTCGAACGGATGTTTATCGAGAATTTTCTGGCACCCCTGACTTTGTGAGATTTCGCAATCGATGGCATGCAAGAACCCCCAAGAAGCCAAGACCCTGAGTACTGCATAGCGAGGACGCTGGTGCTTACGGAGGGGAGAGTGTCATATCCTAGCCCATTTAGCTAAGTGCTAGTATTTGACATTGGTTATTCCCTCAAAATAGTACCTGTGTCTTAGCGATATTCAATTACTCTTTTATTGTCATCACGGCAGTACCAATATACCACTATATCGCCGTATTTTCCATGGACAGTATATAGTTACTAGCATTGTCTCTTCTAGATAGTTCGTTTCTAGCAGATAGTTGTAAGGATGCGATAAGGTTAGATAAACGGTACGGGTACAGATAATCGCAGATAATTTGTATCACCAGTAATAGTTTGGTTTAGTTAGCGGACAACACAAGCTACAGGTTCTAAGGCTGTTTCTAGAACACCGGAGGCGTGGATATTTAAAGACGGGGACTTACTGGCCATGGGAGAGACCCAGACCGGTACTGACCAGATTACGCCACACCCAGATTGTAAGAAACCTTGTTCCTAAGACAATCTTAATAATTATCTCTACGCTGTATAATTAGATTCAGAGATTAGGTTCTACTATTAGTCTAAGGTTGCCAACTTAGCCTAACCAAAGTAGCACCTCACATTGAAAATGAAAACAATTGCCCCACAACTCCACCGCCTGACAAAAGCGCGTATCGTTTTTCTCCCAGCAGCGTGAACATGCATCGCAAACTTCAAAATTTTCACGTGACTATCGAGTAGGGCCATGCAAACACTCCCATGCCAGCTCTTTGCGCTCATGCTGAGCCTCTTGGGCCCCTCCTCCGTTTGAAGAGCGAAGCCACCTCCAATAAATATCTTGATCCCATACTCGTCATAGGAAAAGTGCGCCACTACTTTCATCTTCTCCTCAGTGACATTGGCATGGATAGTGTGGAGAAAGATCTTGGGCACAATACGAAGCATGTTGTGCAAAACCTACACAATATAATGTAGAGATGTTGGCAAGACGATAAGAGGGGGCAGCCTCTTTATGTCCCACATTACACTCGTTGCTCGAGCTGCCGTTTGCTTAAAGTCAATCCATTGTCAACTAGATAAACATCATTGGGCACAATCCAGGCTGCGTGGTTGCACTTCCTCCGTCCGTGATGTTCTACTCGAGGACAAAGTTACCACAGAATCAACGCATGATACAATTCAGCCGTCTATATGATTCATTAATTATAAGTTTGCACTATCACTTCCTTCGACTAGATATGTATATCCGCCACCCCGATCCGGTGAGTGGACGAGCATGTGTTGTTCTGTCATGCAGGTCCCGCATTGGAATGCCACCATATATGATACCCACATATCCGGTGTCTACTGCAGCTCCGACCCATGGCACTTGCAGTATACGCACGGGCACATAGAGTTGCATCTGCAGAGCCCCATCTACCCGTTGAGCAACTTCATGTCGCCTCCCAAAGTCACCTCCACATCGTACTTACACCACCATCCACCACTAGTCCATCATCGATCAAAGCTTGCATGGCTGCATGGATGTGGCGTCCGAGTGCTTTCATGTCTACGCAACAACCGTCTCGCATGTATGAGCACACAACTAGATTGTTGTCCGTGGAATTGACTTTCACACCGCTGTCCTCATCAACAATAGATGAGTCGTCGAAGACAATTTTCATCAACCCGCATGTCCCGTTGACCTTGGTGGATTTGAAAATGCCTACAATTCACATCAAATTATGAAAGGAAAATAGACTTGATTACATGGCCAAATTGCGCCATGGCTTGCGTGACCATTATTATACGCGAAGGGACTATTACACGTTGCGTCAACAAATAATTGCACGCGAAGCTTTATCGTCGCAGGATCACTTAGTCCATGACTCGATAGCAACTTCACTCAATCATGAAGTGGAGTTTCCACAAAAACGCTACTTTCTAGCTCATCATCAGTCATTTGCAAGCCCAAGCGCCTCATATCCTACTCAATATGCTCAAACAACCACCTCTTGAATGGCAGCTTTGTTATGCTGCTCCAGATGGGCATATCAAGTGGAACAAGGTCCTCAGCCTCGGGGTCCCAGCAGTTGGACAACACATGGACGAGGCTATGATATCTCCGCACAGTCACTTCGCAGTGGGAGAAAGTTTGGAGGGCATGCGGCTTGAAGTGCTCCCCGACGGTGTTCAACGCCTTAGCCTCAACATCCACAACATCTAGCTAAATCTTTTGAAACTCCCTTAACGCTGCCGCTCTACTTTTCTTGCTCTTTTGCCCCATCATGATAGGTATTGCACTCGCTGCTTCTCCTTGACGTATTATCGCGTATGCGACGCGCACATGAATGCTACAATTTGCAGTGCTGATAATGTGCCGCGCTCGTACAATCGTTGTTACTCGGCGCCGCGGCGGTTACACTGCGCCTGTGCCTTACTTCTACTATCACGGAGAAGGGCAGTGCCTGCGGAGGCGGCAGTAGTAATGGTACAACCTACGGGATTCGTTGTTTATCCGCAGGTGGTGCTTGCGGCTGCGATGTGTATGATGGCGGTGTTGGTACTAGTCCTCGGCGTAGCCGGTACAATTGAAATGTAGCCAAATCGGTACTTTGTGTACCCCATGGGGGGCTGCGGTGGGAGCTATTGCTGAGGGAGGCTGCACGAGTCTCGGGTCGATAGCGCGAAGAATCGCGCTCTGAGCTAGCCACTGCGTCATTCCAATCGTCTCATCGTTGAGGCCAAAATCACGACCACGAGCAAAGGTCCCCGCCACGAGAAAGGCTGATAAATGTAGCAATTTTTCTATAGTATCATTACAACTTTAACAACAACAACAACAACAACAACAACAACAACGTCGATAATATCCGCGCAGCGAGACGTCGCCAAATGATAGGTAGCTAAAATTGTGGGCCTCATACCGTTATGGGCCTCTTTGCAGCCGAGGCTAAGCGACCATCAATGTCACCTGCAATTTGAAAGATGGGTGCTGTGGGGCTGATTCGACAGCCTCAAGAAACATATTCCGACGATATTTAGTTTAACCGTTTGATAGGAGACATTGTCTAAGTGCTATCTTGAGACATGTGTACCAGGAAAAATCTAAGTGCAAGTACCTAATGGAACATCAACGCGATCCAATGATGGGCAGTAGACGACGACCAATACACAACAACGATACGCTATCGAGTGTCTAATAGCCGCACTCGTTCGCAACGAAACGATTGACACAAAATCACACAAGTGTTGGTCTACCGACGGAACTGTAATAAGAGCGACAAGACGCAAGGGGTTGATGGAGAGTAGACTGCGACTGATACGCATCACGAGACGCTTGAGTCAATATTATTTCCCACGTTATTCATTACAACGCATTCCTTATTTTATTGCATAAACTATTGGATTATCGTTGATAATATTACACGGACTTTCTTCCGTTTGATTATGTAGAAGCCGCGATGCATGCTCAAACAGGCTGGCATTGCATGTGCCGCATAGGTTTCCTTGTCATCAAGAATCTCGAGGACATAAATTGTACTCTCTACCAAATCGAGGATGCAAATACAAATAGCCATTGTTGTGGAGTGGTACATAAAGGTCAACGCTAAGTTTCATATTCTATCGCTATGCATGGGGAGACATGTACACTACCAAGCTTGGAAGGGCAGCGAGCTCGCACGCTAGAGGCACTAAAACACGTGGTAGAATCAAAGAGGACCATGATGTCGACGACGTAGACGAAAAAGATGCAAATGCCATGAACGGGGTGGTTTATGGAATAGAGGGTGATGTCTGAGGTGGAGTGCTTTAGGCCGAGGGATGAGAGGGCGGTACTTGACATTTAACTTAAATTGTTTACAAAATGTACCGGGTGAAAACATTTGTTGTCTCAAGGCCCTCCCGACTTTGACATCTAGGAATCGTGTAAGATGGGGCTAGGCAATTAACCGCCTTTAAGTCCAACATCACCCAAGTAAGTCGGAATTTTTTGCTCGCCCTTCATGGGAAGTTTGTCACGTGTGTTGGCGGCGGTGGTCCGGCGGGGTTAGGTGTTGTGGAGTAGAATGAGGGACGAATATGTATCCTATCGCCGCTAAGCACCGTGATAAATTCCAAAGTACTAGTTAAGTACTACTAAACCGCAAAACATGGACGGGTCGGGCGCTCTGATGAACTTACGCCCCGACCATCTTAGCTGCGGGCTTGGCCACCCCAAAAGCAAGATATTCTTGGAAACCTGGCCCGCGGAACAACGGGATCCATGCGCCTCTTCCCAACCGAGCCTAGCTCACCCTGGTCAGTGGATCCGTAGACACATGAGACGGTACACACTCAAAGGCACTATCCTCACAATT
This sequence comes from Tetraselmis chui, assembly GCA_026401115.1. Lineage (NCBI taxonomy): Eukaryota > Viridiplantae > Chlorophyta > Chlorodendrophyceae > Chlorodendrales > Chlorodendraceae > Tetraselmis > Tetraselmis chui. Next base: position 3,622 of record JAPMLY010003374.1, on the reverse strand, counting down.
TTGAATCTCATCGCACTGACAACTTCCGCGCCACCACATTCAAACCCGATATAAAATACAACCAATGTACTACAAAACTCTATGGGAAAAAATACAAAACAATGACATATATAATATATATAGTCGCGCGCACTGCCCCGCGCCCCTCTCAGCGTCCCGACGTTCCCGTCCGCCACCTCCCAAACCCATGTCAACCACTCAACCATGGCCTCGTCGCGAGCTGCCAACTTGAGTATACCACTACAAAACCGAACAAAAAAAACCCTACTCAAGCTATGCTAACCCGCCACCAACCACCCGGACGTCCTCCACCTCACCGAAACCAACCACACTTCCCACAAATCCAGATGGAGCGTCGCTCTCCCACAATACCACCTTAAAAGCGGCCGCCATAAACACCCCCATTCTCCCCTACCTCATGCAAGTGTCCTCTTAGCCGTCTGCGAATCCTCCTTCCACTGAGCCACCATCATGCCTCCACTCCCCACTTCACACCGCACCTCGCGAGGCCTGTCCCTAATCACCACTTTGGCGCCCTCACCTCCTCATCGGTATCTACATTACCCAACTCTACACTAAACAACTAACCGGATTGTACGCATAGGTGGCTGCCTAGGGACTCTCACTCGCCGACGACTACCCAACACAACGCGTCATATGGGGGGCGACTTCCCAACCGCCACACAACAAGGTAGAGCTCACCCCTCCCTTACCTCACTCCTTCAATCTTACCTAAAACTCCTGCACCCCCCACTCCCCACCTTCCCCCGCAGTGGAAGCTGCCTCAATCAATGGCTCACTACTCCTCCCTCCCTCCTCGCCCTCCACGTAAGTTGTCTCAACTTTCCCTACGCCCTCCCACTTTACGGATCACTCGGTCGTCCACCTCGTCATCCCCGCTCCGTCATTGCTCATCCTCCACCCAACCAACCCTCGCCCAATCACACCTCCACACACAAATACAACTTCAAGCTACCACTCATACATAGACACATTCAACCCTCACCCACTCACACCTCCACACGCAAATACTACTTCAAGCTGCTACTCACACCTAAACACATTCATAAATACCAAACTAGCACACCCAAACTCATCAATCAAACTGCCACACTACTCGCTATAATCCTTTACAGAAAAAACGCATCCTACCGTCACTAAAGACAGTAAAAAGATCCAAAGTACTACTAAAGTACTACTGAACCTCAAAAAAAACGGGGATGGGTCGGTAGCTCGAATGAGCAACGCCGATCGTCTTCGCTCTGGGCCTGGCCTCCCATCGAGCGCAAGACTGGTGGACAGGGCCGCTAAACAGCGTGTACCATTCACCTCTCCCCACCCGAGCCTAGCTCAAAATGGTCAGTGGATCCGTAGCGACACCAGACGGTACACACTCAAAGGCGCAGCTTCCAGGGATTTGAATTTCACCCCCCCGACAGCTATCGCGCCATCCACTTCGAAAACCACATCGGTACCCGTCAAAGTACTACAAAACCCTCGCGCTACGCATCGCTTACAAAAACCTTACTACCCGGCGGCCGGCGCACCCCATCGCGCCCCTCCGAGCGTCCGGACGTCCCTGTCCGCCGCCAACATCCACCAAACCCAGGTCTCATCAGACCTGGTCGCGTGCAGCCAACACGCGCACTACTCCTCTCAACTACCTCGACGAGCCACACTTCCTCCAACTACCCCCATTACTCTCTCGACAACCTGCTCGACTGCTATGTCTTCATCACTCAACCCCCCCCCAACCTACAAGCAGGTGCTGGTGTGGGATCCCCCGCAACATGGCCGCTTCACGGACATACACCATCCCAGGAACACACTCGCGGGACACCCGCTGACCCCATTCCTCTCCACCACCCAACTTCCCCACCCCCAACAGATACTAGGCACAGCCTCGGACCCTCTACCGCTCCGTCGAGGACTCCAGACCCCCCTAGTCCTAACCGTTCCACAGTCAACCGCGAAGCTTGGAACAGCCGACGACCTCTCCACCAGAATGATCGACACGCTCCTCCTCACAGGCCAGTACTCCACCACCCCCCCTCACCTTGCCCGCTTCTGGCTCCATGGCATCTTCATGCCAGACCAGTCGAACCCCGACCCGATCACGTCCGCCTGCTCGACGGCCCGCCGCTGGCTACTCGAATGCGTCAACGGCCTCACCGACCTACCCAACCGAATTAAAAATATAATCGGCCGGGAACTCGCCCACCAGACAAGCTGGACTGCGAACCTCTCTCGCACCCCACACCCCACTGCTACAAAAAGCAACGATGCCACCCCCCTCCCCGACGAGCTCCGCTCATGCTTTCAAGAGATCGGCCTCGCTATCCCCACCTCCTGTATAACGGTCGGTCTCATGTACCAGCTTACTTCACACCAGCGTGAATTCAGCTTGGCCGGTCCAGTACCTCCCTCAACGACCCTCTCCCCTTCGATCCTGAGCATTCTGAAACAGCAGAAAATTCGCTTCCTCCGCGACGCCACAGCTCCTGCTGTTTCAAGTCGTCGCGTGAAAATCCGCTCTCCCCTGTTCTCCGGTATCACCGGCCCAGAAATGATCGCACTCCTCCAGGACCTCATTACTTGTGACCTTGCCTCTGCTCTCACCTCGACCGGTTCAGCCCCCTCGACTCACCCCCAATGCCGACTCGAAGACCTTCCAGAACAGGCCCAGTTCATTCTCCAGTTCGCGGACGCCATCCAACCGTTGGACACACCAACCCCGATCGAGGCCGACCCCTCCTCATTCTGGGTGAATATCCTCCACCTGCCCGAGAACCCCATCCATTCACAATCCGGCCCTGTATCCATTCCAATCCTTTCATATTCACCCCATGAACACGTACCCCCTGATAACCACCTTCACACCATCACCATCACACCCCCCCCCGTCTCCGGTCTTGTCCCCGGACTATCCTGGACCGACACCTGCCTCACCACAGTCCTCATCCAATCCCGCCACTCCCTCTCCCTCCCCTGCATCAAACCCAACGGCACTATTCCCCCCTCTCATTGGCTACACACCCTCTTATCCCAGACTGCCAACGAATACCTCACTCAAACCACCCCCACAAACACCCCCCCACCCAACAACCCCCCCTCCCCTCCCAATACACATCACTGAGAAAATTCCCCGATGGTTCATACTTCAGGTCCCACCCCTCCAACTCCTCAAACATCACCACCAGCATACAAATCTCCCTAAGCCCAGACATGTTCTGCATCATCATCTCCACCAACGGCACTATCACCATCCCTCTGAACCACACATACACACACAGAGGGGCCCTCACCCACTCCACCTGTACCCTCAACATCACCCCCCACCACTACTCCGCCTTCGGGAAGGCCCGCCTCTCTGACCCCATTTTCACCACCTCCCCCTCCCCCCACCCCCTCACAATCACGAAAAGATACACCCTCCACCGCAACACCCCTGCCCTCCTCCAACAATGGTTCCAACACCTCACAGATAACCACATCCCCAATCAATGGCACTTGGATCCCTCCACCTTCCACCAGCAGGACACCGAGGACACACCCCTCGACCTCTCTTCCCTCCCGGACATCCAACTCTCCAACACCCAAGCCCTCTCATCCCACAACACAC
>JAPMLY010003373.1:0-25367 GCA_026401115.1 Tetraselmis chui | reverse complement strand
CCCGGAGCAGTATCTCGATGCCATTCTCGATGGCCCCCTCTAACACATGCATCCCAAAGTGTGTTGCCACGCCGTCACATATCACGACTGCATGTTGGCAAACATGGCTGCTCTGACCGGGGTTTTGCCATATAAGTGGACGGCTTGAGAAACATATGTTTATAGTCCACTAGCCCGTATGGATCGAGGCCGCCTTTCTTGTTGTTATTGGCGAAGCACCTTTCTTGTTGTTATTATTGCCAAATGAGCTTTTTGCCATTGAATTTTGCGTCTAACCAGTCGTGTTGGTTATGCATGAGGAGAAGACAACATGTAGAGGGCGTGCCTCGCCAATTCCGCTGCGCCCACATGTTGCCGTTGCGGTTAAACTTTATTTGGTCATCATAAACTCGAACAAGAGCTAGATTGCCAGTGGGACACCAACAAGGGATAGTCGGTGGAAGCTTACCTTGAGTACCCAAAGGAGCTCCACGACAACCGCAACGATATGCCGCTTGCACCCGAGTGGGTTTCCATGGGGCACGACGACGCAAGCAAGCACGCACAATAACTGACTGAGAACGCGTGCACCTCTTGCGAGAAGCTTGCCGGTCACTTGCGCCCGCGCCTCAAGTACGTTTGCGACGCGCGGTTGCTCCAATACTATGTTAGCGAGGGTCTCCGGGACACCAAGTTGCACCGAGCCATGCCGTACGTGTAGGCTCAAACGCTTAAGCCATGGATCGAGATAATACAACACCTTTGAGAAGGGCTTTTTCAAGCTCTGTGGGGAGCCCGATGGGGATATATCTCATATATATACCCCCGTACTGCCCGAGCAACGGGCTCCCGCAGTACATCCACTATTGGCGAGATAGTAGGGCCAAGACTCCCCCGGAGTACAACGTTCGGATGTGTCCATTATTGTGCCCACCACGGGGATCTCACAACACTCCCCCTAATGGACACCATCCGATCAACTCCGGTCAAACCCTAGCAACCCGCGTCATACGCGGAGGGCCCATAATCTGTCGAAGGGTTACACGGAAGTGCCATCACCGGGAATCGAACCCGGCACCTCCTTGTCCGGAGTCAAACGCCGTAACCAAGTACCGCGCCGAAAAGTCGGTACCCATTGGGGATATATATATGATATATACCCGTACTGCCCGAGCAACGGGCTCCCGCAGTACATCCACTATTGGCGAGATAGTAGGGCCAAGACTCTCCCGGAGTACAACGTACGGATGTGTCCATTATCGTTCCCACCACGGGGATCTCACAACACTCTGCAACAAATACGTTTTCGGGAAAACGATGGTCAAATCACCGGTGTTGTTCGTGAGGTCACAGCGTTGAGAACAAAGCGGCGGCTCATTGAGTGGAACCCTTTGACCAGAGTTGGCAGTGTGCGAGTGAACGACAATGGCCAAAACGACATGTGGGACGCACGTCGAGGTAACCTCGTCATCATGGACATGAGTATTGCTTTGCACTCAGACGAGGAGGCGGAGGACTTGCTGGGAGAATGGGAACGAAGCTATATGGTTGCGTACGTTCGTAGTCCTGCGGACTTCACGTCCGCACAACCCCCAAACAAGCACCAATTGTCTATGTCAGTTTTTACGCAGTACCTCAATCTCCTTCTCCTTGATGTAGACCACACATTCCTACCCAGCCCAAAAAGGTGGTAGTTGGTGTGGCGCTTTACGGACAGGAGAGCGGGAAGCGCGTCAGGTATTGGCTGTGGTGCTAAAGGTGGGTAGGCTGGCGGAACAAGCGGGCGAGAGCTGAGTTCGAGCGCGCAAAGTCGTGAAGCGCCCCCACGTGTTTGAGGTTGGCAAACGGCTCCCAAGAGTCATGCATGTGATCATAGCCGTCATTTTAAGGCGTGGAAAATTCAAGGCGTGGGTCGCGTTGGATGCGGTCCGGCGAGTGGGCAATGCGGAAGTCCAAATAGCATCTGCGATAAACTCATGGAGCGTGGCATCCATGCGGCCGGGGGCGGTATTTGGCGGGCAGTGGGATGAATGACATGGTTTCAAATTGGAAATGTGGAAACATTATGGCATTACATGGACTGGAGGAGGCGGAGGCAATAGGCATGTGGCGAATTTTGGCAGAGCTGGCGTACGGGCCTATAAAGCGTTGTCGAAATTTGGTGCATGGTTAGTTGCGTAGCAAGAGGTGATCAGTAGAGAGCCAAAAAAAAGTCATTTTCTGCGAATTCAAGCGGTTTAGTGCGGCGGTTGTAGTACGTGGCTTGGTAAACATCGGCAAGTTTGAGCTAATCGGATATCAAGGCGTGGGGACGGCGAGAGCACTCCCGGCCTCGGCACGGACGGAGGACTTCATGAACACCAAGCTTGTTGTTGTCAAGAAGCTCCCCGGCGCCATCTCTGCAAATAACAATGGCGCGCTTACGTCAATGCGGCCTATGGGTAACATCCTCATCACCGTGCGAACGTTTCCAGGGGAACGCCCGTACGCCGGAACTCTACTCCCGCAAGACTCCCTACGTCACATCGAGATTCGCCAACGTTGTGAACAATTGGAAGCGGAGGGTATCGGCCCCGCCAAAGAGATTGCACCCGAACTTTTCGCCTTGAGGAAAAGAAATAATGATAGGCTCGAAAGCTTCGAGGCAACAAGCGCATTCGGCGAGATAATGCTACATGACCGTTAGCGCGATATCGTGATCTAGGAGGTTGACCAATCTAGACTGTATTTTATTGAAAAACTGCAATACTTAAATGTAAAATATATCCATATATATGTATAATGTTTCGTTACGGTCCCATACAACCTGCCAATTGACTTTTTACTTCAAGAAAACGCAATTCCCATTTCTCCACCCCCCTGAAATGATGTTTTTGAAATTGTATTGTTTTAAAAAAACGTAGAATAACAATTCGTATTATTTTTGTTTCGCGATTTGGATCATTTAATCATGCGGGGGTGCCAAACTTTACGGTTGTGACCGAACATTGCTTTATGTTGGTTGATCGACGTCCATGTGCTGATTGTCGTCCGTAGGGGCCGCATGAGTCGCAAGGGCAAGAGATGGACCTATACAAGATGTTAAGAATTAGCATACGGAGGGTAAGAATGAGCATACGGAGTGGCACGAATGGTCGGCATGATATAGGAAGGCGCGACTAGCAGTCGAACTTTTGGAGCAAACATGGTAGACCTGCAGACAAGGTGAAGGTCACGCCACAACGGAAAAGCCACCGAAAGATGTGATAGATATAGTGAATCTGTAAGCAAATGCAATGGATTTTTACTAAGACGAGGGGAATATTGTTAGTAGATATAGGGCGCCCGCCGGCGGCGCAGCGGCGGCGGCCCCGGAGGTGGGTGCGCTCGTAGGCCCGTCGGCACCTATCTCTACCTCCATGCGGTGGGCGCTGGTAACCCCGTAGCCGTGCCAGGCTTGGCACGGTAGGGGGCTAAATGAGGTACCGACAGCAGCGATCCGCGGGATCAACAGCTGTCGGGAAGCCCTATACGGAGGGTTTTGGAAAACATAATATCCGTACACCATCACATGGATCTCCCGCTCGGCATGTCCGATATCTTTTTTCAGCAACTAAATACTCACAAATACTCTCCCGTCACGGCGGGAACGATGTTTGCGGATTGTTTTGTTGGCGAGGAAGGGTACGGACGGATCAGCGGTGGGACGAGGGTGTAGGAGCTAGCGGCATACAACCGGGAAGCAGCGCTAGGGCACGGCGCTCGCTAGTAGCCGCTAGCCATGCAATAGCTCTAAGTCTGCCCTGGGGGAGAGGCATGAAGCTACGCGGGAAGGAGGTGGTTCGCGGTCGGAGGAGCGGCACGGTCTGGCGGCGGCTATCCTTAGGATCGACCGCCGCAGAAAAAAACACGGTACGGGGGGGTTTTGGAAAAATATTCCCGTACCCAACATCTTTTGTGGTTCGGCGACTCGATCCTTGTGTCCGACCCACCCCTCCCCTAGTCGCTACCCGGTTATCGACAGGCTGCCTTAAGAAGTGTGCCTATAGGGTTATCGTAACGCCACACTGCTCGTAAAGGCGGCCCCCTACCAATGTAAACCCCCGGGGGATGGCACGGCCGGCCACAGCGCGTTCAGAAGGGTGTTGGAAACAGACGGAACAAGGACATGGGACATAAGAAAATATGGCACGGAGGCAAGAGAGCCCGCCGGATACCGTCTGCAGCTTAGTTATTTACTCTTCCCAGCCCCCGAAGGAGGAGGGAAGACTCGCCTAGGTGGCGACGTGCGTCGGGAGGAGCACCTACTACCTCGGGCGAGGAAGAGCAAGGATCGAGACGGGACCGACGAAGATCTGTGCGAGGGTGTTTTTCACATGCTTTTCCCCCTAGCTCCGGAAAGACCGGAGTCGCACGAGACTCGAGGTCAGGCATGTTCGCCTCGACATGCTCGCGCTGACCAGCCTCGCTCATCAACATCCCCGCGCGGTTGGAGCATGCCGCGTATCTCGGAAACTAGCAACACTTTTTTATTTCATATTGTATCCAAAAAAAAGAACGTATAGATCAAAAAAAAAAAAAACATGGTTACGTGTATGTTTTGGACGGTATCGTTACTCCCATTGGGGAGGTTGGGATTAGTGGTTCACAGTCTATCTCCAGCTTAAAAGTCTAAAAATAATTGGCGTTGAACGGGGGGGGGCCAGAGATAGGAGCCGGTTTATACTAGTATTGTTGTAAAAGATTTCATTTCATTTCATAGTAGATATAGTGATGTTAAATCAGTTGTTGGTCCTTCTGAGGTCTTATACGCGGCTGACTTGGCTGAGGGCAAGTTGGATATCGACGTATTATAATGTTACGGGTTGTTATGGGCCATAGCTCGGTTGGTTGCAGTCGTGGCATTGTACGAGTGTCACTAATGTTGAGCATAAGAGATATGGTTGTTGTGCTACGGCTGGAGTCACAGTTACTAATGATGTGTTTGTTGTATTATGTAGAAAGCTGTCTTTGGCTGGTACGGGGCTGCATTGATTGTACAAGTTAGGTTTTGATGTAGACCTAAAACTGCGGTTGTCCGATTCGCGTGCGGTAAAATGATAGGACCCCTCTAGACTTGAGAGAGGCGGAGGCTAACGAAAGTATTTTCTGCAACGATACTATACAAGAAAACCATGGCCGATATATGCACCTCAATCAATTGTTCGTTCGTGTACGGGAAAAAGGCTGTCGGAATCGGGAACGGATACTTACACGTAGGACGTGCCGGCCCCACAAGGGGGCCGGGTGTGGAGCCTAGAGAAGTGAGAAGGAGAGAGATGGCGGCCGGCGAAGGCACCGGCAGGGCCCGCCCACCGCCACTATAATAGGGAATAGAGCACCGCTAACAGCATAACACAAAGTACTAGGATGACAAATAGCTACCTTGTACATAAGCACTAGGCAACGGGATGCTAGTGCTAACACCCCCCTCAAGGTAGCCGAGGTCTTGACTTTGTCCTAGATTGCGTCGAGGAAGGTGCCATCTTGGTCGAAGGTGTAGTGCTTGTAGCGTGTGTCTCAAGCCGGGTAGCTGAAGCGACATTCGCTCACATGAACATGCCGCTACTGGCGAGTTGCCGATAATAAGCAGTTCCAAGTGTACTGCATAATGTACTAGATTGACATGAAGCGGAAAAAACTGTCCACATGCGAAATAGCCGATGCATGAGAGCGACCGGCGAGGAAGAAGCAAAGCCAACAAGGCTTTAAGTTGCGTGCCTACACGCAAAAGCATAGACGGGCGCTGCTCGTGTTGATTCCCCCCTTTCGCCGTGGGAAACTGGGAAAGGTTTGCTCCTTGCTAAGTTAGGTGAGCGTTGCGGCGTTGCCTCGGAAAAAATTACAACACTAATTAAAGTACGCACGGCCCGAATTTTCGCGGTTCGGTTTTAAACGACAAGATCCGGTCGAGAGCATCGGTAGGCTGAGAGCTATGTGACACTGAAAGTTGGGTTGGGCGAGCGTGGCGCCGGGCGCTTTATACACGCTCTTCTCCTTTTTATGTGGGAGATAGTAGGACAGTCGCGGACAACCATCTCGAAGGCGAAGCGTGGTGTCGGTTGGACGATGAATTACTAGCACGGCGCCGAGCGCTTTACACACGCTCTACTTCTTTTTACGTGGGAGCAGGTAGGACTAGCATGGCGCCGAGCGCTTTACACACGCTCTTCTCTAGTGTAACGTGGTAGAGGGCCCATAACCTGTCGGAATCGGGAACGGATACTTACACGTAGGTCGTGGCCGGCCCCAAAAGGGAACCGGGTGTGGTGCCTAGAGAAGTGAGAAGGAGAGAGATGGCGGCCGGCGAAGGCACCGGCACAGCCGGCCGACCGCGACTATAGTAGGGAATATAGTACCGCTAATAGCATAACACGAAGTACTAGAATGACAAATAACTACCTTGTACATAAGCACTAGGCAACGGGATGCTAGTGCTAACAAAGGTAGTGGCCTCTCCGCCCGCCACCAATTCGAGGGTACATATCCACCCCGAGAACGGCTCAAGCGGATTCAACCCCGGCAACACGATCAAGTTTGTGCTACCTACGGGAAACCGGGGGGGGTATACCTAAATTGCAGACTTAGTTCCCTCCAATTCGAGCTACATAATCTCAACTTACGAAACTAATGTAATTGAACTATATTTCTCGGCGCACGCCCTAATTTGGGCACTCAAAGTTTCAGCCAATAGGGGCGCCGGGGGTGGCGTGATTGCGAACATCGAGGAGAATAACGCACTTTCTCACACCCTTTTTGACCTCTCCGGCACCAACAATCAAATGGGTTATGGTAGGAACGTGGCGGAGGGATTCGGAGAGGACGTAAGCGACGGATTGTCGAGAGCATTTTGCAATTCTTCACTGATGAGTTCTATCATTGGGAGCATGCAATAGAAGTGCCTCCCAATGGGCGCTATGGCCCGATCCCACTTAACATTGGGGCTTGTTTTGGGAATCCTAGAGAAGATCCAAGAATATAACTTTTGCTTGGGTTCTCAAGAATGTTGAATACGTGGCGGAGATTATCCATCTCGACCACGCCGTCGATCGTGCGATTTTGGAGGCAAATAGCAAACAATTCATTGTATCCTACTCGTCTTACTCCCAGCACCGTTGGATCGATAGCAATGGCTCCGGATCAATGAGCATGGCGTTCTCCAGTCCTTTCTCGTCGTTGAAAAGTTTAGTGGCCATCTTTCGCAAAGAATACGATAGCTTTAGCACAAAAAGTTACGTGTCTGCAAGGAATAATCCGATGGGCAAAGGGGGTCGGTATCAGTTTCCGATCAACGGAGTTTTGACACCGTCAAAGCCCGTGGAATCGATTACCGAGGCGTGGGCTGAGGCGCAAAAGGCTCTATGCGCATACGGATGCTTAGAGCAAATGGGAATCGTCGACTCGGACACGTGGACCGCGGACGAGGGAAAATACCGTGTAGCCACCGACCTAGAATAGCGATCCCATTAAAGCTAGTTCGACTAGAACGGGGTAAAGGATCAACGTCGGGTTCCCATCTCACAGTCAGTATCGAATCACAGCTGTCATCACAAGTCTCACCCTTGACGTCTTCTCCCACTACGACGGCTTGATCGTGGTCAGGGTGGATAGGTTGGTGAGTGTTTTCTGCTCATTAAAAAAATAAAAATGGTATGTGGTCACGCGCATTATCGTCGTTAGCGCGCAAGCGCGCTTGAGCGGGGAGAAATACGCCTTCACCGTTCGCACACCCGCCTTTCAGAACGGCAGCGGCTTCCAAGGTCAACCCCATGCTCGCTTGGCGTTGGAGTAGTGCACACCGATCACCGGCTTCAAAGGTGTAAGCCCGACTCGCTGTCAATCATATTGTGTTCCCCGTCGATCTAGCAATTAAACTCTTACAAGAGTTGGGATCCTACTCATAACGATCCAACCCTTCTTTCGCAAACTTGGCGTGGCGGCAAAGTCTTTGGCGAAATGGCGGACTCATCGTACGTCCAATTCAACACGTGCGATGGGATATGCGACTGCTCGCGGCTGGGGTACATCTTTTTACCTCTTGCAGGGTCCCACAAGAAGTCGACGGAGTGTGCTTCCGTGGACACCTACGAGTTTTATAAACGACTACACATTCAACATAGTGTTCTGGGTCGAGGATCCCGAGCGTAGCTTTTGTCCGTCTTGCTTTCACGTGTGGGTAATGATCCGCGGACCGAAAGAAAATGTCCTCGTTGACATCCGCACGTCCCAAACTGATCGCAATGACGGCACAAAGTGGCAAGTGGCGGTTTCGCGTTGCTATTTGATTCACCTCTACGACGCGCAAGCATACGGGCTTGTAATCACCAGGAAATCCTTGGTCGATGTCCTCTATAAAGGGCTGAGCGTTCTTGGATATCTACCTGGTTCGCGAACGCAAGACGCGTTGAGCTACGTAGGCCAAAAGCTCAGTATCAAAAGGGTGAACGAAGACACCGTAGGTATCCCGATCCGGCGGCCGCTTGACAACGTAGGCGAGATAGACCTTCAACTGCGGACTGCGGTGCACTTCAGTGAGCTTGCCGATGGCGAGGCAACGGCGTTCGTTATTTGTCTCACCTTCTACCAAGTACATGACGAAGAATAACCTTTCGGCACACGCTCGAAACGGCGAAATTCCCCGGCAATCTCCTTCATGAGGGGCTGGATGAGGGTTTTGTGGAACTCTTCCCAGAACAATCTGAAACCGGTGACCTCCTCGACGTCGATGTGGACACCACACCAACGGAAGTGGTGGACAGCTCGATCCAGGCCACTACCGATAACCAATCGTCAAGAGTCGCCATCACGCTTTCTTTCTTCGACATGTAGTAACACTCCAAAATGCCACTCGTAGAAACAAATCTTCGGCTGTCGGACACTAACCGGCCCGAGGTAGCCACGTACCTCCCACCACGGAACTACCTGCTTGGCTTCGCCACAAGCATCCGGTAAAAAGCATCGGAGGCACGGTGGAGGATCCTCGGCTGATTATAGGGGTTGATGTGAGCGGAGTCGACATATTACCGGGAACCGGTTTTTTATCGGTGATAGCAAAAAATGAGCGACAGTAACACCGCCATTCGGATCGAAAATATCTTGCTCGAGAAGTGCCGTACGCACGCGAACGAGCTCAAACGCTTGCATTGTGCTTTGTATTCTGTTTTCAACGGTCGTGTGGATATGGCGTTGCTCACCACGGTCGCACTCTAGTCTCGGCGTGAGTTGTCGTAATCTCACATACGGAATCGGGTAGCTTTCGGCCACCACCGGGATACCCGCCATCGTCAGCGGATGCCTTTCCCTTCTAAGCGGGTCCGTGGCGGTGGTTAACCGGGGGCTCGAATGGCCAGACAAGGCGGAGCATGACAATGACTACTGATAACGTTTCGGCGAAGTTGTCCGGGATATCAACACTGAATGCACGCACCGTCACGTGAATGATGCAGAATACACGTCGAAGGGGGATTGCATCCGTCACACGAGTAGTGTGATGAGCCGGCTAGTGGAGAACGCCCCGAATATTCCTGGATGCATAGAAAAATCTGTCTCTAGCTAGTCCAAATGAGCCGCGTCACTTTAGTCCGGCTGTACCGAATCACCGTCGACGAACTTCCGCTTGAGTACACCAACGTCGCCGCGGTGGTGCTCAACTCGTCGTTGAAAGACAACGCTACCGGTATTAAGCGGTACCTTGACGGCGTCGCCACTCTGATCGGACAAGCGGGCGGGACCACCTACTACTTTTTCGTGGAGCTCATCGACGCCCGCAGCAAGACGGCGATCCGCAACCGATTGGGAGCCACACGACGGAGTCAATTCCGGCGGACGTGTGGGAATTATTCTCGGCCGGCTCGACCCATTATGTTCATTGCATTAATCAATTCAGGTATACCGGTGCCGGTACGAGCGACCTTAACTACGGCCACGTCGAGCTTTTTGGAAATAGTAACAAATCACCCGATGTGGTGAATAGCTTTGAAGAGCAAGGTTATTTCCAACTCACGTGGACGAGTGGGTCGTACACGTCACCAATACTCGCATTCACAATAGCCGTCCCCGACGTCTTTCCAAAGCAAATTCCGGAGACGAGGTGGAGTTGGACGCAAGGCGCCATTCGAGGTGACCAATTAGGCTCATGGAAAACAGTGAGAAACGGGGTCAAGCTGAGCCATACGGGTGTGACTTATCCGGGGGGCACATCCCAAGCAACCCGAAACATGTAAGGGATCTAGCACATTCTTGGCTTGGCGACAGTTGGAATATTCGCGGTAGTCGCGGTTGGACCCCAAAATGTGATTTACCAGCCAACCATTAGCTAGCCCCTACTGGCAAAATGTGACCATAAACGTGGACTAGGTCGGGTCGGGTGACCAAGAAAATGTGACCATAATGGCCGGCCACTAATCGCGTCAAAAAAAAAATGTGACCATAACGGCATGCGCGAGGCCGCGAGGGTAGGGACACCTACTAGGTGTCCGACGGCTGCGCCGCCAAAGTGTCTCCTCGTCTCGAGTGTCATATCCTAGCCCATTTATTATCTGAGTGCTAGTATATGACAATATTTATTTCCTCTAAATAGTACATGTATCTTCACGATATCCAGTGACTCTACTTTTATTGTCATCACGGCAGTACCACTGTACCGCCGTATTTCCCCAGACAGTAAAGAGTTAATAACAGTTCTAGAGCTTGTGCGATAAGGTTATATTAGACGGTGCAGATAATCTCAAATAATTTGTATCGCTAGTAATAGTTTGGTTTAGTTAGCTGGCAGCACAAGCTACATGTTCTAAGGCTGTTTCTAGAACACCTAAGGCGTGGATATTTAAGACGGGGACTTACTGGCCATGGGAGAGAGACCCAAACCGGTACATACCAGAATTACACCACACCCAGATTGTAAGAAACCTTGTTCCTAAGACAATCTTATTAATTCTCTCTACGTTGTATAATTAGATCCAGAGATTAGGTTCTACTATAAGTCTAAGGTTGCCAACTTAGTCTAACTAAAGTAGCACCTCACACGTGGTTTCGGAGCCTCATAACAGCAAGACGGGACGAAGATGTCTAACCGATCAGGAGAGAGACTACCAGAGGAAGTCGATGGTTGACCATAGGGGGCGCTTTCTGGGCCGACACAGCCGACGTCGACATATGGCGGAAGACATGCAAATATGCAATGCGAAAGGGATCGAGTCCCATGATGGAGCCTATGTCGGTACACGTCTCCGAGATGCTACGACGTCTAAGTAACCGAGTTGACACTTTTTCGATTGAGCTATCTCAACTGCGTGACCACGTCGACAACGGTTCCAGACATTTTGAAGGACGAGTGAACATAAGCCGAGAGACGGAGAATTTTCTTCGAGGAGAACAATTGAGATCGGAGAGGACACGAAAGATGCCGAGAATGATGCCCAACGACGTCAAGCCCGCCAAGATCAAGAGTATCGCTACGACTAACATCGATGAGCTGAGAAATTGGTTCCGACATGCACGAGGGTATCTACGCTATCACAACGTTAATCATGAAGAGCACATAGGAGTGTGGCTGGTATCTGGCTTTCTGGAAGGCCCACTATCGAAGTGGTGGTACTCCCAAGCTGCGCAGACTGGAGATGAAGTCGGTGGAAGATTTTCTGGAGTGTCTGAGATGGAGAAATCCTTAATTCAGGAATTCTGCGGAAGAACACCGGCGGAACAAGCGGGATTGAATTTGGACAAGGCGCGACAGAAAACCACGGTCCTGAAGTACGCGAACTATTTACGAGAACAATCATTAAAGTTTCCTCACCGACATGAAGAAGATAACGTACCTGATTTCCATCGCGGTTTGAGACCCTCGATTCATAAGGAGGTTGCCCTGAAAAACCCTACGACCCTACACGAGGCGATTCAAGCCGCTCTGCGAGCGGAGGCAGCGGAGACCAAGATTGAGACGACCCAACGCTCGACAGGCCGGCTGAACGCCATCGAAGAAGACAACGACTTTTCGGAGGCAGCGAAGGAAGTCGACAGTGAGTCGGAGGAAGATTCGCATGATGGCGCGACCGATGAGAAGCCGCGGGAGCTGTACGAGATTCGACGCCTCACGCAAGAGGAGGTCGACAAATTTAAGAAGGAGGGCAAGTGCTTCATTTGCCACAAGAAGGGACACATCGCTATCAGCTGCCTAGACATAAGGAACAAGAAGAACGAAAGAACGAGGAAACCTTGGCTGGGAAAGTGAGACATGACCTGGCAGCTTGCGGCAAGCTGCATGATAAGGTTTCGTCTCCTACAACGACTCAGGATGAGACCAAGAGAGAACAAGTACGAAACCCGTTATCTCAAACGACATTGAGGCCATTCCTTAGGAGCAAGGACTTGAGCGACTGGATGATGAATAGGGAGTATTTCCGAAAGTACTCTCAGACCTACGGACCTTTCGACTTCGATGGAGCTAACAATAATTCTCAAGTGGCGGAGGATTTTTTCTGTCCGGCGCGCCCATTTTAGGAGAGAGATTTAAAGAAGTACCGGAGAATTTGGCTAAAGGCGCCATTTAACGAATTAGAAGATTTTTTGGGCCATTATTTGCGGAGTAAACTGCTCCATCCCCACATGAGAGCGGTTATAGGGGTTCCAAAATGGAGGGCAAAACTATGGTTCAAGCTGCTGCGAAATTTCCGACTTGTCGACGAGCTGGCGGCGACATAAGATGTGTTTACATGTTTACGTAGAATGGCTGGAAGAAGGCAAGATGTTGAACCGACAAGATGGACGACGCAAGTCTACGTCGACGGCACCAATCGAGTTCGATTTCAGCCCAAGAACCTACAAAACCCCCGAAGACCTACTGGACTGACTCAACGACTCTTGTTACCGATGGCCGAAGAGTGTTACTAACAATGGAGAATACTTGCAAGGTTTGGTTTCTTGGTGGCAAACATGAGATTGAAGACGCGACCCCATAATGCACAACAACGCGAGCTCTTACGGAGACAACTGGATTTAAGGTGAGCGAAACAAATTTACGCCTTTTAGGAACGGAGTCATCCGGACAGAATAAGCGCTACGTGTATATCGCTCGCGTTCGACCCGGATCGATACCGAACGCTACGTCAACTTCTCGGGCAGTATGGGCTACCTCGACGGAATTAATTTCGGCAGGGCGTACGGGTTAAATTGGAAATTGGAAATGTTCACAACATGTGCCGGCAAACTGGACCGAGTGATGTCTCTCGGGCCACTCTACTTCGCCATAAAGGGCTTAGCAAGTTGGGCCCGGGTCTCTTCGACCAGGTACACCTATCGACACACGTATATGCAATGTGTGTCGACGTTCCTCGGGAGTTAAAAAATAAGTTTAAGCAACCGCAGTAATTGCCACAGTCCCCCCCGCCTAAGCAGTAACAGCGTAATAATTTTGTAATCAAGAAAAACAGATCTAAAAATAAATCCACTTGTCGAGAAATGCAAACCTAAACTGCTGCTCGACCTTCACGATGCACGGCCCGCTCCCACCGAACCGGGGTGCCGACCGGCCTAGGCCGGTCGTGTTTACATATCCCTCCGTAGGACTACTAATGGACACATTTGTACGCTAGACTCCGGGGGAGTCTTGGCCCTCCACCTATAGGTGATCGCTATAGGTGTTCGCCGCTCGGTCGCGATGCGATGCGATGGGTTCATATACACAATATGTTCCTATCGGGTACCGACTTTGGCGGTACTTGGATAAGGCGTACAACTCCTTTCCGGGAAGCGGCGGTTCTATCCCCCTTCATGCCATTCCGTGTGTACATGGATTAACAGGTTATGGGCCCTCGTGCAGGGCGTGGAACCGATACCAGTGGTATCTGAATATTTTCAGATGTCTCACCATTTTTGGAGGTTTCGATTCATGTCGAGAAGAAAGAGCAAGAGTTTGTAATCAATCCGAATCCTAAACCTAATGGATCATCCGTGCCCGAAACCTAGTCGTCAGCTTACTTGTTTGTATTGGATTCCCAAGATGTACGGATTTATCCAACCCGGGGTACAGCTGGCACATATTCTATCTTAGATGGTCCCCGTTATGGTAGAAGTGCAAATCGATTCACTTGAATACGGATAAGACCCGTAAAGTTCGGCTAAATCGGATAAGACGCGGATAAAACGCGTAAAGTATAGCGTGTGCCACGCGCCCACGCGCTTTCCAACCGTACGTCCGCGTGATTGTACTCCACGGTGATGGCGCCACGATTGCTTATTTGAAGTGCCACGCACTTAAGCACCGCACGATTGGTACGAAGGTATGACGCGATCTCTTTAGTATTTAAATTCTGTGGTAAAGCTGGACAATGACCAAACAAATATCGCCATGGTGTATAAGAGATCTTTAATTTTTAGTACATAATGATGAAGAACATGCGATTTCGAAATCCAGGTCAGCCTTTTATCGAATTATTATTAGATGCATGGGCTTGGTTGGAGTGCGTTGCAACTCACAGGTGCACCATTAAAGGGCGCGTGACGGCTTCAGTCCGGCAGAAATACCGATACAGAGACACCTCCGTCACGATCGTGGGCTACACGATGATGCAACGTTTCTGTCGACACTACCATGCCTGCAATTACATCAAGCCATCGTCGAGGTGATGGGAAAGGTTAGTGGCGTTACCTGAAACTCCACCCCTTTCAGTCAAGCTTATTGTCGTTTTATTGTCGCGTTGCAATCAAAGATCAGCAGCGCGTTCCTAGTGCCCGCCGCGCGGTCCTCGTTACCGTGGTTGCCCCGTCCATCGCAGCTTATATATTTTCAATAGTGGTATTCGCGCTAACCCTTGCTACAGTAACCGCCTTTCGAGCGGGCTGGCTTACACGCATAGGTACGCCTACATATACACACGCACACACGCAGAACCTCTGCTGCTATTTCGCAAACGCACGGCAATAAAAAGCTACACATTCCGAAGTTTTACACTATGCTGATACCTGATCGGCACTTCTTTTCGCTTAGCCGGCCAAGCCGTACCTCATTTATATATATTCCATCATAGATATTCCATCATTTTCTTCCTGTAATGTAGTTTTGCTGTGTCGTCGCAGGATACTTTTTATGGAGTTGAGCACGAGCGCGTGTGTGCCAACGAATATATGACACCTCGTGTGTGTGTGTGTGTGTGTGTGTGTGTGTGTGTGTGTGTGTGTGTGTGTGTGTGTGTATGTGTGTTGGGCTTATGTTCATGTGTGTCTATATTGTATGCGTCGAATAAGTTTAATTACACAGCCCGAGGGGCACAAGGTGGACGGGTGTGAGCGAAATTCAAGCTTGCGTGTACAACATACTAATTGTCGGTTATGTGGCTCGTAATGTGGCTGTATGTTGTATAGCTTGTTGGTGGTTGGCTATCTTTTTGTTTGTTTTTGTCGATACATGTAGCATGTGAGTCAGGCTCTTGTGTGCCACTTCAGGTCTTCACGCAATACTGTCTGGGAGGAAGTCCACTGACTGTGATGACATTCCTGAGGTGCTGTTGCAGGACGAGTTGGACAATTACGGAGACATTCCCCAAGTGGCGAACAAGGACATTGACCCTCTGTCGTGGTGGAGTATGCACGCGGTTCAGTTCCCCACACTAACCAAAATGGCTCGTCAATTCCTGGCGCAGCCGGCAACCAGTGCTGCATGCGAACGAGTTTTCAACCGAGCAGGAAGGATGCACGACGACTTCAAGAAGGGGTCGTCAGAGTCGACGTTGAACCATGCATTGATGGTGTCCATAAACCCTTGAAGGTGAGACACCATATGAACGTGTTTGTTTCGACATGTATAACGAGGATGTTTTTGCATTATAATTGTTGACTTGTTTTTTGTTTGCTTGCAGGGTCGTGTGGATGTCAAGGACGCATGAAGGAGAGGAATTTTAAATAGGAAATATGGCGTTGAGAGGCGGTTGTTATAGTGTCATTGGCGCAGTCGGCGATTGTGATGTCGTGTGAAAGTGTAATTATGACTTCAAATTGTGTTATTGTGTAATCATCATTGTGTCCTCATTCTTTGCTGTCGAATGCTTTGCATGCAAGAAATTTTCTATGCGCTAAATTTGTGTAAATTTGTGTGTGAAAGCGGTGGTTGAAATCTACACTGGCCATGTAGATTTCAAACATCACTTTCACACACAAATATGTTTTTTTCAAGCGCATGCGCGCAACAACAGAAAGAGGATCATTGATTCAAAATCAAATCCCGGTGATGAAGCACAGTGCCCAAGGGTGGTGTGCCCCTTAAGCACACCCGTCAACACACTCAAATTTCGGGCACTGTGCGACGGAGGGTCTTCCGAAGTTGTATGGGATAGAAATTGCTTTTTTAATTCATATTCATCCGATGTAAATGATCATCTTTCAGTACATAATGCAGCAGCAGCTCCTTGCATGTTCCGGCTCGGAAATCCGACTGAAGTTCGGGAATATCTGTATATTCATTCACAAAAAAAATCGAAAGGTATTCGTCCGTATCGAGATATGCATGCCCAAGTACTTGTTCGGACCGGCCGAAAAAATCTGGGTATTTACCCAGTCTCATCACCTAGTGACTTTAGGTTTTATTCAATTCATGAAAAAAATTGTGGGGTTCAACTCAACTCATCCCCCGATTACTCAAATTCGTATCCATTCGGGACTGAAAAAAACAAATTCGACTTACCCGAAACCCCCAAAAAAAGGTCGGATCCCCGCCCTGCCCTCGTGGAGTGTTTACATATCCCTCCGTAGGACTACTAATGGACACATTTGTACGCTAGACTCCGGGGGAGTCTTGGCCCTCCACCTATAGGTGTTCGCTATAGGTGTTCGCCGCTCAGTCGCGATGCGATGCGATGGGTTCATATACACAATATGTTCCTATCGGGTACCACTTTTGGCGGTACTTGGATAAGGCGTATAGCTCCGTTCCGGGAAGCGGCGGCTCTATCCCCCTTCATGCCATTCCGTGTGTACATGGATTAACAGGTTATGGGCCCTCGTAATGGGCAAACTCCGGCCGGTGCCCTAGTAAACCCCGCGTAAACGCGGAGGGCCCATAACCTGTTAATCCATGTACACACGGAATGGCATGAAGGGGGATAGAACCGCCGCTTCCCGGAACGGAGTTGTACGCCTTATCCAAGTACCGACTTTTGGCGTTCGGGAGGGACGACGGGCCAGCCTAATGTAGCTCCCGCGTGACTTCGGTCTTACCGCAGGTAGGAGGGGAAAGGCTGGCAAAAAAACCCTCCTCGCGCGGTCGCTCGTCGATCCCGCCGCTCCATCCCGCAAACCCCGCCCCAAGGTCTTGCCGCGTCCACCGACGCGGCGGTCCTCCTTGTCGAGGTCCCGCGTCACCTCGAGGACAGGTGGGGGGGACCGAGACACACAAACATAGAAAAAATGGGCGCTCATGCCTCCGCGCCTGAATTTTCCCCGCTCATTTCCCCGGTTTTTTCTCTGTCTGGTACCCGGGTACCTGTCGGTTTTCCGGCCTGTGGCCGTACCCTCTCCCCTCTGATCGCGCATCCACCGAGCAGCATGTTCTTGAGCGGGGGCCTCCGCGCTCATCCGGGCCCATGCTCAAGGAATGCTATGATTATGAAGGTCTATCGGGGTAGTGGGTGTCGAAGAGGGGGGGGGGGGGGGGGGGCAGGTCACCGTAGCCGGATCCGGCGGGCCGCGGGCGCCCGGAATTTAACAAAACCCTCCGTGCCGGGTTTTCCGGCGATTTTCTGATCGTGTCGCTCCTCCCGTCGCGACCGTCCTCCTTGCCGCCCCAGCTAACTCCTCCCCCCGGGAGATGACGATGGACGACGTAGCGGCTCGCTAGTGAACGCCCTACCATGGTGCCGCTCCCCAACTAGCTCGACGCCGGGTACGGACATTATTTTAGTTTCCGAAAAATCCCTCAAATCCCTCCGTACATCGCTTTCCGGCGGCGGCTGATCCTCAGGATCGCCGCCGCCTCATATAGCCGCTCCTCCGTCTGCGACTAGCCACCGGCTTGTGCCATGTCTTGCCTCACCCCTCGGCAAGGATCGACTGGCACATAGCTGGTCGACGGCTAGCGAGCGCCCTTTCTTGGCGCTGCTTCCCGGCTGGCCACCACTAGCTCCAACACCCGCCTCCCACCGCTGATCCGGCCGTACCCTCCTCGCCATAAAACGCTGCCATAGTACAAGCCCCACCCCTCAAAGTAAGGCTTTATTCAAGAGTATATGTATGCGAAAAAACATATCGGACGGGCCGAGCGGGAGATCTTGGTGCCGGTATTCGCACAGAAATTATTTTCTCAAAAGCCCTATGTACAGGGCTCTCCCGACAGCTGCTGATCTTGCAGATCGAGCTGTCGGCCCTCTTAGTAGCCCCCTACCGTGCCAAGCCTGGCACGGCTACGGGGTTTCCAGCGCCCACCACGGGGAGGTGAGGGGATGCCGACGGGCATGCGAGCGCAACCCCCTCCGGGGCCGCCGCCGCTGCGCCGCCGGCGGGCGCCCTTACGGGTTATCTAGTTCGTGGAGATCAGCAATTCCCTCTTCGTTACGAGACTTTTGGAAAACCGATCGACGGGTGGATGAACAAGAACGTCCGACTAGAGGACAGCGTTCATGCGACGCTACACGTATCTACAACCTAGTATTGAACGAGTATGTTCGTGTTGGAAGGCACCTTACGCGGACATCGATGCCGTATTTTGGTTGACGCAGGCGCTTCGGAAAATTTCTGCAAGGCTGAGTGGGTACGAAAGCATCACATTCCGACGGTTTCTGGAGAGGAATACGGGATTAAATTGGCTATTGAAATTGAAATTGAAATTGAAATTGTTTGCAACATGTACCGTATGCGCCGGTTTTTCACCAAAAGCCGGATGCGTCGGCTGCTGTCTCTGGGCCCTCCCAACTATGCCATACAGGGAACTTACAAGTCAGGGCTAGACCGTGAACCACCTATGTCCAACCTCTCCAAGTGTGGTCGGGGGTTTCACTCCTCCCCGGGGAGGGTCTGATGCGGGTTAAAGGTGGTGTGCAAGAAGGGGCTTGAGGAGGTGCGTTATGTGGAGGTTCGGCGAGAGGTCGTGCGTGATTTGGTGCGGCAGACAAGGAGGAGATAATGCAGCCATTGGACGGTGTGTGCATGGAGTGAGGAAAGGATGCGAGACGTGTCGAGTCGTGCTTTGGTGATGAGTTTGTCCGGAGGGTCGGTGCGGAGGGTGAGGAGAGAGGTGAGACTTGCGATGGTGGATGAGTGCGGCGTGCCCGTGCGGCTCATGACAATGGGTAGGATGTCGACTTCGGTACCTGGCCAGTGGTTTCGGATGGCGTTTGCGAGGGGTGTGTATTTGTCCCTAATCAAGCGGGCTGTGTGTGAGAGGTTGTGGTCGGTGCAATACTTCCACTCTCCTATCTGTATTTTCTTGATAGATGAGTATCGGCGGTAGCCGTTGTTGTGACCGACGAAGCGAGGTTCGAGGAGGCGTATGAAATCGGGTTTGTGCGCCGGGGGACGTAGTGCATGCGGGAGAATTTCGGGGGGGAGGATAGCGGGGCACGAGGTTAGGGAGTCGGGCGAGAGACCTTCGTCAGCATCAATAAGGCGGGTGGTCATGTGGGTGGGGTGAGGGGGTGACAGTCAAGATTGGTGTAGGTGGGGTTGGGGTGGGTGAAAGCCTTGATGGGTTTGTTACCGAAGTCTGCAGTGATAGTCTCCCAGCGACCTCCGTTGTGGCGTTCTAGGAGAGATAGTAGGAGTTGTAGCGCGCTGTTGTGGCGGTCCTGCCTTAGGCCAGACATAGATGAGCAGTTACCGGCCATGTGGCCGTTGCTGGTGAATTGGCCACACATGGGACAGCGCATGGTGGGGTTGTGTGTGAGGAGGCGGGTGTTGTGGACGCCCCATATGAATTCTTGCTTGTGGGTGAATTGGGTGTTGGTGAGTGTTGTGAGTTTTTTGTGGAAGGTGAAGTCGGCACCGTCTGCCGCGGCGCGGGCTAGGAGGGCACCGTGTTTGGATGTTTGTGAGAGGGGTGTATGTGTGTGTTTGCAGCTGTGGGTGTGTGCGTCGGCTTTGAGGTTGGTGTAAATGTGGGGTATGGGTTCCCCTTGAGCTTGCGGGATGAGGGTGTAAGGCCAGGTCCAGTGTCCAAGTGACACGTCCGAGCCTGTGGTGTATGTGGTGTCCGGTGGTTGACCGTATGCAACTTGGTTAGCGAGTGTATCTGCGAGGTCGTTGCCGAAGTAGTGGTTGTGTGCTTTAATTTTGCCGAGATGCGTGTTGATGCCTGCGTCGCATCGTGTTTTGAGGGTGTGTGTGATGGAGAGGAGTGTGTCGCGGTGGATGTTGTGTCTATAAGCGGAAGGGCAGTTTAAGTATCCTTGTATGAGGCGGAGGGAGCACGCACTGTCAGTAAAGAGATGGGTATGGCCTAGTTGGAGGCCTACGTCAATGCCTGCTAGTTCGGCTCGATTGATAGTATGGGAGGGAGGGGTAGAGGTCACCAGGATTTTGATGTTGGTGTCCGATGCGGGGTGGGTGGCTGCCGCTCCGAGAGGGGAGTTGCTTCCTTTTTTCGAGCCGTCAGTGTATACAAAGTCTTGCGAGTTCCAAGCAAGAGTTCCTCTAGTGGGGGAGTATGTTAGTTGAGTGCGGTCCTGGGGGGGGGGTAGGTAAGGGGGTGAGTAGGGTTGGGGGGGGAGATAATATATGCCTGCGGAGTGTGGTGAGTAGGAGTCGAGAAGGTGTGAAGGTGGGATGGTGATGGCGGGGCATGGGAGGTGTGTGTCGTATATAGACTCGAGGGTGTTGTGGATTGCGGTCATGGCTGTGTGCGAGGGTAGAGTGGGGAGTGCGAGGGGGTTAGCGACGAGGTACATGTCGACCATCCAGCGTGTGCCGAATGGGGTAGGAGTGGGATGGCCTGTGTGCTGGTCGGGGGGTAGGAAGGTGTTCGCGTCGTTGGGAACGGTGTATAGGTGATGTGTGTAGGGGGAGTTGATGAATTTGGAATGGCGGTATGGTGTGTGTTCCCAACGGGGGAGAATGAGGATGGTAGCGCTGGGGGTGTGTGAGGCTGTAAGGTGTGCGCTGGTGATTGCATGTTCCATGGCGCGGCGCATGCATTCGTGGTCGTATTCGGGGTTGGCGATGTTGGTGCCTTGCCATGTGTGTGGGGCATTACTGCCGCTGAATGAGAAGACTATGTCTTCGGGGTAAAGTGAGTGGTAGGTGTGCGAGTGGAGTGATTTATTAAGGGGGTCTGAGTAAAGTTCTGTCTGGATGTGGAACGTGTGACGAAGAGCCGAGAGGAGGTCCTCTCTGGTGGCCCATCTGTTGCGGGCGGTGGTGGCGGGTGTGGGTGAGTGGATTTCCGAGCGGGAGCCTAGGCGAGTGAGGAGGTGGTAGACCTCCTCCTCGAACGTGTGATTGGAGATGTCGGGGCGGAAGAGTTGGTAGAGGTGGCGGACGCGGGGGCCGTTAAGGGTGGTGACTGCGCGGCCGTCGGGAGTGCAGAGTATTGTGGTATCATGAAGTGAAGGGTGTGCGTGGATGGCGAATTTACCGGTAGGGAGCATGTCGAGGTCGGGGTTGATGGGGTCGTGGGTGAATGTGATTAGGGGGTGTGTCCATGGAGGGGGTCCGGGATTTGGCAAAATGGGAGCGGTGGAGGGGACAAAGCCGGAGTTGAATGCGGTGAGGGCGGTGGGGCCGGAGGGGGTCTCAGTGATGGTGTCGTGTAGTTGTAGGCAAGGCGCCCACTGGACTTCGTGGAGGCGGGTGAGGTCGTGTTGTTTGCCCCGAGCGCACCAATCGCATTGCCATGTGGCGGGGCCTAGGGCGGGGCGGCATTGGGAATGGATGGCATAGTGCGGGCATGTGCTGCAGGTGGAGGTGGGTTCAGTGTGCAGGAGGTTGTGGCATATGGAGCAATCGGCGGGGGTGGGGGTGGGAAGGCATACCGAGGTGGGGGTGGAAGAGATGAGGCGGAAGCCGTCGTCAAGTTGGAGTTGTATATCCCATTCCGTGAGGTGTTCCGGGGCCCATTCGACCATGTATTGTGTTTGTCCGTATTATGTGTCTTTGTGTTTGGAGATGATGCGCGTCACGTCGCAGGGGGGGTAGTGGTGGTCTGAGGAGGTGAGGAATTCTGTGTCTGTGTGCGTGATGGGTGCAGTGGGGGTGTAGATGTTTGTGCGGGAGGAGTGGGTGAAGGTGGAGAGGGTGGGAGGGGAGTGGGGAAGGTGTGGTGTGAGGAGGGGAACCCAGGAGGGGTGTAGAGTGGTGGGGGGGGGAGCTTGTTTGGGGGTGGGGTTTGTGACGGGGAGGCGGTTGTGCACAGTGTCGGTGGGTTCGGTAAGGATTGCGGCGAGAAGGCGAATTGGGATAGAGAGGGAAGAGGTGGACCCCGTGAGTTTGGAGATGGACTGGCAGGATTTGAGGATGAAGGAGGAAGGGGTGGCGCGGATGAGGACTTGTGACCATTCGGTTATGTGATTTTGCCAGAGGGGGTTAAGACGGGGAAGGAGGGAGGTGTGTGTCTTGCGGGGTGAGAATTCGCAGTATGCTTGTTTGTATGTGTGGGGGTCTGTGATATGCGTGGCTATGTCTCTGAGTGATGTAAGGAGTGCGGCGTCCTGGCGGGTGAAGTGGGTGCGGATTGTGGAGGCAATGGGGTTGGTGAGGGAGAGGGGAGGGATGATGTGAAACAGAGTTCCGGCGTCGCGTTGGGCGCGCACTAGGCATCTGAGCGTGGGGGGGGATAGACTACCTGACATTATCGATTCAGTGGGCCAATGGGAGTATGTGGTGGAGATGGTGTGTATGTGGGCTCTGGCCATGTGGCCCCTATATCCGGGGGAGTTCAGGATTTTGTGGAGGTGACATACAGTGAGTTGCGCGGCATGGGCTTTGAGGGAGGGGAGGCCGTATCCGAGGTTTGAGGTGGGTCGGTGTAGGGCGGTGCGGGGGAGGTTACGTACCGAGGAGACGGCGGAGCGGAGGGCGCGGCATATTTGACCTTCGAGGGTGTCCAGTTGGGAGTCGCTGAAGAGGCCTAGTTGGAGGGTAAAGTGTTTCCCGAGTAGGAGGCCAAGGATGACTCGTATTCTGCGGGACTGGGTTAGTAGGGAGGATGAGAGGGCGTTGATGAGGGATGTGGTAGTGCGTTTGAGTTCGTGCCAGTGTTTGGTGAAGGTGAGAGAGGTGTTGAGTTCGACCCCTAGGACGCGGTATGTGTCCGAGGGGCCTATGGAGGGGATGGGTGCCGGGGTGGAGTTGATGGTGATGAACTGTGATCGGAGGCGGGATGCGAGGAGGGTGATGTTGGCAAGGGAGAGGGCGTTGCCTGTGCGCCAAAGGGCTCCGGTAATGCAGCATTTTCGGATGTTTACAGTCATGCCTGTGTAGGCGCTGAAGAGGGAGAGTTTCCGTAGTTGGATGGCCATGTTTGGGGTCGAGCCCGTGGCGAGGCTGAGGTCGTCGGCGAATCCGTGTCCGGGGTATGTGGCTGTGGGTTCTGTAGGGTCGACGTTAGTGGCTGGGGGCCCTGGGCGATAGCCCCGGCTGCCCACAGTGAGCCAGCGGAGAAAGGGCTCAAGGAAGAGGGTAAAGAGGAAGGGGGAGAGGGTGTCGCCCTATAGGGTACCCCGATTTATGTCGATGGAGGGGGTGGGACCATATATGGTAATGTTGTCGGTGGATGAGACCCCGTAGAGGTGTTCGCATGTATCTACAAAAGTGGAAGGCATACCGAGTTGTCTCATGTGTTTGAACATGATGCGGTGGTCTGCGGCGTTGAAGGCGCCCTTGAAGTCCGCGTACATGACGTAGATGTCTTTTTTGTGGAGTTTCGCGTCCTCCATTGCCATGATTATGGAGGAGAGGGCGTCGTGGATGCTGCGGTGTTGCCGAAAGCCGTCTTGTTGATCGCTGAGGATGCCGTGGGTTTCGGCGTACTTCGAGCCTGCGTCTTTGATTAGTGCGGTCCATAGCTTAAGAAGGTTATTCATGAGGGCGATGGGGCGGTAGTTGTCAGGGAGGGTGGGGTCACCTTTTTTGTGTAGTAGGCACGTTGTGCTATGGCACCATTCAGGGGGTGTGTAGGATTTGTGGGCGAGGAGGGATAGGAGAGAGTAGAGGGCGGGGCGGGTCTCCGGGGGTAGGAACTTGAGAATTTCGTTAGGGATACCGTCGGGGCCGGGGGCTTTGCCGGTGCCTAGTGAGTTGAGGGTTTTATCAAATGTATTGCGGGTAATCATGTCGGCGAGAGTGAGGGAGGGGTCTCCTCGGGGTTCGATGGTGTAGTTGTCGGGGTTGTCGGGGTGTTCCCATGGGGGTACGGGTAGGTCTGGCGGGGTGACTCGCGTGAGTTCGGTGGTGAAGTGGGAGTGGACCGCCTGAAGGACGGCTGAGGGGGAGGATGCTGTGGTTTTATCGGGCTTGGTAATGCGGTGGAGAGTTGGAGTTGCGGTAGTCGCGGGGAGGAGGCCGCTTTTAATTTTTAAGCGGCGGTGGGAGGATTTTGGGCAGGCGTCGTAGGCAGTATTGGTGCGGGCTTTAATCTTTTGTAGTATATCTGTGGTGGTTGTTCGTAGTAGAAGGCGTATGCGTGCCTGGCATTGTTGATGTATGTCGGTAGGGGAAAGATGGTCGGAGGTTTGCAGGAGGGTTTGGGCGAGGGGTAGGGGGCCACCGTTGGTGCTACTACATCTGCGGAGTTTGCGAATAAGTTTGCGTGTTTTTTTAGTTAGCCAGGTGGGGTTAATGGACGAGGTAGTGGGGCGGGGTTTCTTCGGGGGTAGGAGGGGCCATATGGTGGCTGCGTGGTCCATATGCTGGGAGAGTAACGCGATAAATTTCTAGGCTAGGGTGTCGAGGGTGTCGGGAGAGGCCGTGGAAGGGGGTGTATTGAGAATTTCTGCGTGGAGGGAGGCCGTGTGGTTGATAAGGGAGGGTGTGCTATGTTGATAGGATTTAATGTGGTGTGGTTGTAGTGGGAGTTTGAAGGTGAGTTTGCGGGTAGTGTGGTGTGTGTGAGGTGGGTTGTGGGCCGAGGGGGGACGAGCGATTAGAGAGGAGGGGGCAGGAATAACTAGGTGTATCGCCGAGTGGTCGGAAAAGTGTGAGGGAGAGGTAAAAGTCGAGCATGCAGGCGGGTTGAGGCTGATGGGGGAGGGAGGAGGGGTGAGCCAGTGGTCAAGGCAGCCTCCGCTACGGGGGAAGGTGGGGAGGGGGGGTGGAGTGGTCGGAGGTGGGATTTGAGTAAGGAGGTGAGGGCGGGGTTGCCTGTACCTTGTGTGGTGGTCGTTTGGAAGTCGCCGCCCCAGAGGACACGGTGGGTCGGGTAGTCGTCCGTTAGGCGGAGGCCCCATGCCGCGACCTCC
>JAPMLY010003372.1:0-18851 GCA_026401115.1 Tetraselmis chui | reverse complement strand
ACCGCAGATTGAATGCATGCTAGAGCTAGGCGTGTCTTCGAAGGAAAATGTGCAGTTGCTGAAGTGACTTAGTGGGGCATCCTCTCGACATGTTGGCTGCGCATTCAAGTTAATTAGGTTACAAATAAAAGTGTTGAGAGGGGGGTCGCCGCGAAAAATGGAGGTGGCAACCGCAAATTGAATCAACGCTGGAGCTAGGCGTGACTTCTAAGGAAAAGGTGCAGTTGCTGAAGCGACTAGGTGGGGCATCCTTTCGACATGTTGGCTGGGCATTCAAGTTAATTTAGTCATATGTACAAGTGTTGAGAAGGGGGTCGTTGCCGCGGAAAATGTGAAAGGCACTGTGAATCATCATGCAAAAAAAAGGTAATGCCTGCCACAACCAAATAATATATGTCTGCACCTCTCTTGCTTTACTAAGTCACAAGGCCACCCTTCAATCTGCCATTCGCTCTAGAATAGCCCGGTGATAACCTACCGCTAAGATCACACACACACACACACACACACACACACACACACACACACACACACACACACACACACACACACACACACACACACACACACACACACGCGCGCGCGCGCACAGACACAGACACACACACACACACACACACACACACCGAAGCACACACACACACACACACACACACACACACACACACACACACACACACAAACAATTAGTCGACGGTTTACCATGTGGGTGCCATGATAGAGACCAGCCACTTAGTTGTTTCTTCTCAAGTTTCTTCTCCACCTCCCTCGCAACCATCCCCTGCTGCTTCTGTAACATCTCCGCCCTCTCACTATTTGAAATCATTAAGATAAACTAGCAGCAGTTAATAGTTACGCCAACAATTTGATTGTCGACGGTCACGTGATCAAATAGTTGACAGGTGATAGATATGCGCACTACCGGCCATCAATCCCAAAACAAAAAATCTATTGCC
Source organism: Tetraselmis chui (assembly GCA_026401115.1). Taxonomy (NCBI): domain Eukaryota; kingdom Viridiplantae; phylum Chlorophyta; class Chlorodendrophyceae; order Chlorodendrales; family Chlorodendraceae; genus Tetraselmis; species Tetraselmis chui. The sequence continues at coordinate 17,895 of JAPMLY010003372.1, read as the reverse complement.
GATGTGTGTTGAATGCAAAATGTTCCAATATCTGCTGCAGGAAAGGCAGTGGCGGAGATGTAAAACTACATTGAATTGTCAAAGGGGTAACCAAATGCGGCGTTGTTATGGCTGCTGCAGTTAAAGTGCCCATGGAGCATGTCTGGGGCGATGAATGACGAAATACATCTGAAGTGATTGTGAGGTTGCCCCCCATATCCCTCTCGCCCTTCGACAACCCACTATCGAGCTTGCCACGGACATGAAAAATGACACCATTATGAATGCTTGGAACGCGTCGAGACAAAGAGGTGAGCGTAAGTCGACATTAATAGCAGTAACTGTGGATGAACAATCATTACAATGCATATGCAATAACACCAATGCATATCTTTTGCTGTAATACAGGACGACACGGAGGTGTCACGAGGGTTCATAAAATACTCAGTCAGTCCGGATGAAAATTGTAACGAGATGTATGCTTGAGACGCATCATCACCCGAGAAATGGTGACCAACAGGGGACTTTTTTTGCTCATGAACAATCGTCACTACAATGCGGGTGCAAAAATCATCAATGAATAAATTTTGTTATAACTCACGACAGAGGTGTTCAAGGGGCTCATCAATAACTTTCTTCAGGCCGGGTGAAGAGTTTAAAGCGATTAGAAATAGCAAACATGGTGTTTAATCAGTCCTGATAGCGCCTAAACAGTTGTCCTCGTTTGCATAAGCTCATCTCCGCCGCCTCTCATCTATTGGATGGCGATACTTGCCTACGGCCCGCTCCGCTTGCTGTGCAATGTCTTGGTTAGAAAATCTCAGTCTCTCCATTCTCGTCAATCAACGCGTTTCTTGCCTCTTCACCAATGGAAATAGCTGCGGGTTAGGGCATTAATGAGGGTAGCGGCACAGCGCAACAGCCGGACATCGGAGTCTCAGCAACACCCTGCAGCTACCACCCGTCAAACACCCCCTCTTTTCCATCAGTGGAGATGAAACACAGGTTGTGATTAAGTGAGAGCTGTGATACGTTGTGATGCTGTCACGATGCTAAAATGATATCGCGATATTCTTGTGTCTGGAATAAAGTGCTAACACTGAATCGTAACAATGGTACACCCTTTGCAGACGACTCGCCTCATCCGTCAACCGCTGCTTCTCCTCCGACGTCGACGCCTCAATCTGCCGCATGATCCGCTCCTGTTGTCTCTCAGCGGTGAGTGGGTATTGCATCATGCTCGCCGAATGAGCGGGGTGGGAGGGAGAGCTGCAGTTTAGGTCATTAGTATCTTAACGGCCTGTTGTACGTTGTCGACGGCGCCTCAGAGTGCTCGCTCTGCATTTTCACTATTTCCGCACACGCGTAGTTGCGTTCATTCTCTGTTGATATATGCATCGACCAATATGTAGTAGCGTGTTTCTCAAAATAAAAGCGCCTGTTTTCGCAAGCTTTCCACAATCAAACGGGACAAGTCTAACATTTTTTTGTTCCGCCACTGTTTGCCGGGCCACTCCGGACCGCATCACGGGTTGCCTCGTCGGTGCCCATATTCAACGATGAGTAGAAAATTATGTACACACATACACACACACGCACACACACACATACACACACACGCACACACACACACACACACACACACACACACACACACACACACACACACACACACACACACACACACACACACAAACCAACGCGCGCGCGCACACACATATGCACACACACAAACAGTCGCTTCATCACTCACGCACATACACACACGCACGCACACACACAGATACACACGCGCGCGCGCACACACACAGTCACATATACGCACGCACACACACATACACATACACACACATACATACACCGGGTGTCACACACTTCCATATGCAATCTCTCTGCTCTCACTCACTACCACACACATACACACATACATCAACACTCTCGCACACACACACACACAAACGGGCGCGCACATATACACACAGATGCACACGCACACACACACACACACACACACACACACACACACACACACAAACACACACACACACACACACACACACACACACACATACACACACACGCACACACACACACACACACACACACACACACACACACACACACACACACACACACACACACACACACACACACACACACACACACACACACACACACACACACACGCGCACACACGCGCGCGCCCGCACGCACACTGGCACACACACAGCCCTACATTCGATAGCACACGATGTTGTTGTATCCCTTTGTATGTTCAAGAAGGAGCGGCACTAAGAGTAGCTGGGTTGGTTGTTCTTCAACCATGTTTGAGCCACATGGTGGTCCTCCTTTCCAGGCACCCTCTTGATCACCTCCGTTATTAACCAATTGACCTGTGTGCATAGATAACCATTAGCGTTGCAAACCAATCTATGCGTAGCCATGTAAGTAGTACATTAATATTTTCTACTTTTTGTCTCATCTCCGCATGTTTAGGCACATCCCGTCCTCTCCATGCTGGAAGATAGTTTCCACAATGCTCTTCTCGTCATCACGGCTCAGCACACGGACTACACCAACACGTTTACATGTCTCAAAGTAGCCGGGCTGTGCAAAGTATCTCGCTAGTGTCACATGAGGCACCCCCCACTCCTTAGCAACCTGCCGCACACTCTTGCACTTAGACATGCTCTTTTATGCCGCGGCATGCAAAGCGTACTGCCCCGCCAGTTCATGTAGCGCCTCATCCATATCTTGAGAGCTCCACCGCTTGTAGGCACGCGGCAACGTCCCCTTTCCCTGCAGCACCTTCCTCGCCGGACTCCGTCCTTTCCCCTTTTTCTTCGTACTAAGGACGACAGCCACAAGCATGAATAGGGAAAACACTAGGGACACGCACATGGGGTCGAGGCCGAGAGCATAGATCATTCTCGACCGAAAGGGCGCCAAACGCCGCGCCATCGCCGCGCCGATACCCCGTTCCAATGACCTGATGCACCTCACCACTCGCACAAACAAGCTTCCTTACTATTAGAACGGCGATAGCTGTGGGTTAGAGCCTGTCAGGGCCCCTTTTTGGCGCTTAGCTGCTGCGCCGTAAAGATAATGAGCGGGTCGGAAGGCGATTTTGTACACGCATCGCCCATCTTTTCCGAGGCATAACTCACTCGTTTAAAAGCGGATAAAGCCGGTCAAAGGCTCTCCGAACATCCTGCGCAAATTGTAGCATTCTCGTCGTATATTCATAATTTGAATTTGATGTTTTTACAAAAAGTTATAGCTGTTTTCCTAAGATTATGTTACAGGTTCTTGGTGATCCAAATTAGTCACAATCCTCATTAATGGCACTTACAATGCAATGATGCTCTATCACTATCGAATGCGTCACTAAACATTTAAAACAAAAACATAATGATGCTCTGAATAGAAATGTCATGTGTAAGAGCACGTGCTTCACTCCCCCTCGTTGTGTCTTAGGTACTTCCTGAAATTATTGTACTTGAATAGAAAGTTGTGAATGAAAACGCCCACCCATATACACGAAATTAGAGTCATTAAAAATCCGTTCCAAGGTAGAAGGTCACTGTGGCTGTTGGTGAGAGGACCCGTTTGCAGACACATACTCACAGAAAACCGCCTGCAGAGCTGGCAGGCCAAGAAGAACAAATCAAATGATTCCATGAGTAACGCCATGATGAGAACGCGGCGATGCTGGGTATCTACATCTCTCACGATGTAGACGCGAGCCCGTGCATGCTTGATCAACAATACCATTACACCAAACAGGGGAAAATGCTTATCGCTCCTAGAGGGGAGAAGCCCGCTAACATAGTATCCTATCCTCCCCGGAGAAAGCATCTCCCACACGAACTCATACTCAACCACGCCCGTCTGCCCCTATGTCCTCTGCACGCCAAGGTCAAAAGCCCCATAACTAAGTGCGAACAGAAGTGAATGCTTCTCAGTCTTGGACTGTCCTTCCCCCCAAGTCAGCAAGCTCCCCCGAACGCTAGCAAGTCCACCATGCCGAATGGTGAAATCTTCGAGTTGCTCCGTTCCACACACGCCATTTCGAGTTCGACTTACTAACATCTACGCCGTGACGCCCTCTGCCTCGTCGGACTTGATGGGCTTCGTGGACCAGTACACACCCATCGCAGAGCCGATCACAGCCATCCACACCACGCTCACGGCTGCGGGCACCTTGACCATGGGGTCGCTGAAGTGAAGTGTCGCCAGTAGAAACCCAAATGCGGACGACTTCATAGAGGTCTCAATAGCGGTAGTCCGGGCCACAATCTAAAAGAACAAAAAAGATCTCAGGACACCGGCCAGCACACACACCTTCACTTTACACACACAAACATACACGCATACAATTACGCAAGCACACAGACGCACACACACACACACACACACACACACACACACACACACACACACACACACACACACACACACACACGCACACACACACGAAATGAAGGGAGCCGGTTTCTACCTCGGAGTACTTGGCGGCTTTGCACATAAAGTAACCAGCAATCCCACCGACCAAGTGCAAGGCTATGATGGGAATCTGCAACGACATGCCGGCGTCCAGAATGGGCTGCATAGACACACGTGACAGGTAGGGGAAACAGATTGAGAGGGTCAGGAATATCAGCCAGCCCCAGGGGAAGTCCGGACGATGTCCAGCCCACAGCGCACGGAGTTCCCGCCCCCCTCCCCCCAAACACCCGATTTATTTCTATCCACCATAGCAGGGTCCACATGCCACGCGTACCTGTGCACACTTGGCAACAGAAGCGCCAACGAGGACCACGGTCGCAATTACGCCGATGATGGGGCAGGCGGGCTCCACAGCGCGACAGATTTTGGGAAAAAACCTGTTGGCGAGCAGACCAATGAAGATGGGGGCCAGCACGACCTGAATGGTGGAGTACACAATGCCAAGGGCGTCCACGGGCACGATGGTGCCGAGCAAAAGCTTCGCGATGAGGGGAGTCATGAAGATGGTGCCGATGGTGGTGGAGGTGGTCATCAGCACACTCAACGCCACGTCGCCCTGCATAACGCCGAAGGTACCCAGGAGATCATACTCCTTACTTCCCCAACCACTACCATTATGAGTGCACCAATGAGTGCATCTAAGCGCCAGTCGTAACATACCCGCCCAACCTATCTGTCGCATGCTCGAAAACTAGTCGACTCCTTCAAGCTGGCAGACCAGCATTGCTTCACGCCTTCCAAAAATACGTGTAAACGGGCTCAAATGCAAGCCCCAACCACGCAAACACACACACACACACACACACACACACAAAACGCGGGCAACACATGCATAATCGGACTGATAACTACATTGAACGGTCACACATACACACACAGAAAGACTAACATACATACACATTCGAACATACATATATGCATTCTAAATCACAAACACGAATGCACTTGAACAAGCCCGACCCGTCACAAACACTCATACCAGCACATTTGAACATACATACATGCATACTATTTCACAAAGACGAAAGCACTTGAACAAGCCCGACCCATCACAAACACTCTGGCGTCTGAAAATGATCATATGCAGCTGGAAAACATGGTGACAGACCTTGGCAATGTAGGTGCACAGGTTGGAGGCCTGTCCGCCATTGATGCCGCCCACCAGCACGCATCCGGCCACCAGCGCTGGCGCGAGGCCACAGAATTTGGCAATGACCAGCGCAAGTATGGGCATCATCGCGTAGCATGCGATGAAGTTAATGGCGATAGGTCCGGGTTTGCTGGCCACGCGCTTGAAGTCATCCATGGTCATGGTGATGCCCATGCTGAACATGAGCACAGAGAGCGCGACAGTGAAGTAGTCGGTGGACATGAAAGCGTACGCGGCGGGCTCCTTCAGCGCGAGCGCGGCGCCAAAGATGTTCCACAGAGGGAAGAGTTGCGTGAAGTACGTCGAGAAAACTTCAAATGCCGAAGCCGAGGTGGCGGTGGCTGCGACGGTGGCTCGCATCGCTGACGGCCGGGCGGACGCCTGTGGGACAACGAGCTTGTTGCGTTGGGTGGGGACGGGTGTGCGCACTACGGGGCGCAAGGGAGCTCCAAGGGGGGCGAGCTGGGTGGGCACAACCATCTTAGCGGTGGTGCGTGCCCTCAGGCCAGGGGCTGCTCTGCCTGGAAGTACGGAGGTTGCAAGCCTGGTCGTCATTGAGACCTGCAAATGAAGTGAATGGGGAGAAACGACAAGGAAGGCGCGTCAGCCGAGCGCAAACCAAAGCAGCCCGAGATTACGGAGTAGGATACTTAAACGCTTAGGCGGGGCACTGGGAGAGTGTGTGAAGATGACTAGCAAGCAGTGTAGATAGTCAAGAGATGTGCGGTGAGGACGGCCACGAAAGACGCGCGAGTGACTGCCGCACTGCCACAAGAGCACCGTGCACACGCACACTCCTTTTCGACCAATATCAGAAGATAACAATTTCAAAAGGGAATGAAGGGACATAGGGTGCTTAGGCAAGTAATCTCGCAAGGCAAGCAGCATTCGAGGTTAAAAGGAAACGCCTCGCCGAGCGGATGTGTAGCTACGGCGACGGCAACGCCCAACAGGGGGCGCCGTCAATCGCAAATGACGACGAGCTGCTTCACCGGTGACGAATGTCATACTGGGGGCTATGGGGTGGGGCAGATTAGCGAAAGACTGCGACTCTTACCAGTATTAGTTGTCGAATTAGAGGTCGGTTGGCGACAAAGGTAAGGAAAACACGCCCCCCTTTTCAAATACAGCGATTCACGAACGAGGTTCGAAACGCGCGGCGGATATGATGAGCCGTCACCACGGCCGGCAGGCGTGCACTCACCCACCGCACGTCTCGCCAATAAACTCTTCAGCACCGATTTCCCATCGTGATTTCAAGATATACATACTGTAATCCTTACCTGTAAAACAGGGCTGCTCACCAAATTGTATAGCGGAATTGGAATCATAGCCGAATTGCGCACTACACGTGACCATGTGGCTGTACGATACAGTACGTCATAGTACGTTTTCGATTTCCAGCCAGTCCAGTCAGCTCGAGTCGGACTATGATGTACGGGTACTATTACGAGTCAATAGTAAAGGAATGTCGAATTGCTGGGACCCTTTTTATTATCGTTATGAGGCCACTAATACGCAATTTAGTATTAGTAAGTATTCGTGTTTGCTTTTGTCTCGGCGCTCTCCTACGCTGTGGCATCGCGCGGTACCTGTACATAAAGCTCTCCTTTTTATCGTCCGCGGTCACTCGCCGTCGGCGGCTCCGGTGCGTTTTATTTGTACCATCGCCAGCGTGACCCTCCCGGGATCTTTTATTCGTCGCTCGACCCGTGACCGGGTACAACTACCCGTACCGCCCATATTATCGGCATCCTCGAGGCCCTTGGCCGCTACCGGTACCGCTACAACTTTCGCCCGCACGTGGTCATCCCCTTCAGCGCAAGGCTCAAGGCATCGGCACGCGTCATCGCTATCACTGTACGGGTACTACAACTTCAGTACTGCTCTAAGTTCATTCTAATCGCTACCCGTACTCGGAGCCCGCTATTTGCAAGGTCATCCTTTATCGCTTGGCGCCCCGCTACGATACGGCGTTGTACGACGGAGTTGCCTTCCGACTCTTGCTGTGGTTGGTACACGGGTACCAAATAGCTTCTTTGCTCTTTTCTTGAGCATCTCCATCGCGGGCTCCAAGGCTCCCCACTACAAGCAACGTGAGGTTAGAGGCGCGACGGACCGGCATCGAGGAGCCCACCACGTCGGCGGCGAATCTTCCCTCCAAGGCACGCCACATCGCCACCTCGGGCGACTTCCGGTATAGTCCAAGCCACATACCCCCCCCCCCCCCTTCTTCGACCCGGCGTGTTCTACTTATACTAGGACGCGACACACGTGCCACCCCGGATGTCCGCCGCGGCGACCCGGCCGGGACATAGTCATCGGCGTCCTCCACCGCCACCTCTAGGCCGGTCGCCCGGCGGCGGGGCAAGGTCGTGCCCTATGGCCCCCGCTCCGGGTGACCTTCCGACATCATCACCTACTAACGCTCAAGCGCCTTCGCATGCCTTACGACCTGGACATACACCGTCTCGTTTTTTACCCCCCGCTCCTTTGAGGTGCGTTAGTTGCTCAGCGTCGTTCCCGACCCTTCAAGCGCTATGCGCCCATCTAAACTCCCCCGCGACAACGTGCACTTTTGCGCCCGACAATTGCCCAGTTGTTGATGCCGATCGCCACCTTCTCGCGCCGTGCACTTTTTGCGGACGATACTTTCGGAGCGGTGGCCTTAGTAGACACCTACATTCCTGCTCTCACCGCAATACTACGCCATCCCAACAACCGGCATACGGTGCTTCGCTCCTGCGTGGTCGGCCGTCCCCGCCGCATCCCCAGTCCTTGCCCCCCGCCGTCCAATGCTGCCTTAATCATGGGGCCACTGGCGGGGAGAACTCTAAAGCGTTCTTCGAGTCCTACCTCCTTTCTTTCCGATCTAGTACGTCCTCGAACGGCGTCTCCCCTTCGGTGGTACGCCTCGTCAAGCCGGTCTTCGAGGAACTTGTCGGTTGCGTTTTGTCTTTCCGCGGTAGGTCCACCCAAGGGGCTTCCGCGGAAGCGGCTTGGGCGGCGTTGCTTTTATTCCCGCGCTTAGTTTTGCGCCCCATGGCTGATTTCACTTCTGCGGGGCATCTGCCCCCTGACCCGGTCGCCGATTACCGTGACAACCGCTTAGCCCATTGGGCGTAAGGAGATCTTGATACATTGTTTTCCGCCGCTCGCGCCCACGCATTCCTTACCAATGGGCGGGCACCGCCACCTACCTCACTTTCGAGGGCCGGTACCGACCCCATCTCCCCTTCGCAACCCTTTCATAACGGCGTCTCGGCCAAGGTCGCCAACCGGGCGGCTAGTCTAGCTGCGGTTGGGGAGTACCGCCGTGCTATGGAGGCCCTAAGCTCCAACCCCGTTGCAAGTGGTCGTGGGGTGCACGAGGAATTATCACGGTTGCACCCACAAGACGATGACGACCTCGCGGACGTGTTGCCGGATCCCTTCTCCCTCCCTCGCATCAAACTCCGCGCTTCGGAAGTCGATATTATGGAGGTCGTTGCTAGATGCCCTCGAAAATCTAGTCCTCACGTCGACGGTTGGAGGTTTGAAACTCTTCGCGCGTTGGGTTCCCCTTGCACTCTCACCGGTTTAGCCGAAGCCATCGTGAACGCAGAGGTTCCACCCGGCGTTGCTTCATTCCTTGCCTCTGCCACACTTATCCCGCTCGACAAGCTCGATCCCGAACAACGACGCGCACAAGAGCAAGAACTTCGCGACCAAAAGGGGACGTTGCGCCCGATTGGAATTGGCTCCGTTTTAGTTCGTTTCGCGAATCGCGCGCTTCTCGCCGTAATTGGTGACGAAGTGTCTCAATGGTTGGCTGCTCGGCACCAATTTGGCGTCGGCGTTCGCGGCGGGGTTGAGATCGTACAATTCATGGTACGAGCCGCGCTTGACGCTTCACCGGACTGGGCGGACATGCAAGGCGACGCATCCAACGCGTTCAACGAGTTCCTGCGGCGTCCCTTGTTTGAGGAGTTGTCCGCAAATCCCGCGCTTCGACCGTTGCTCCGCGTCGCTACTATGTTGTATGGCCGTCCATCTACCTTGTACGTTTACGACTCATCAAATGCTCACGGCCCGGCCATGCGCATTCCGAGTACCCGCGGAGTCCATCAAGGTTGCGTCCTCGGGGCCATGTTTTTCGCAATTGTTGCCTCCATGGTATACAAGCAATTGGCTGCGATTGCCCCGAACGAATCCGTTGTCTGCGGTTATTCTGACGATGTTCACTTCTTGGGACCCCCTCCGTCTCTCGTGGCTATTGGCGACGCTATGCCGGAGGCGTATGCTAGCGTTGGCCTCACCGTAACCATCCGCAAAAACTGTTTGTATTCCCCTTTGGGTGTCGGTGATGCTTTCGATAACTTACCCGACGGCCACATCATGCGGGGAGTAAATGTCTCCACGGAAGGGACGAAAGTATTGGGGGGGCCAATGGGTACATCCGATTTTGCTCGAGACGTGTTCGAAACGGCCTTAAGTAAGTATGAGGCCTACGGCGAACGTCTAAGGGGTCTAGCGGCTCACCGGCACACTCACACTGCGCTTCGTATCCATCAACATTGCAACCGCCGCTTCGGACACTTTGCCCGTACAGTCCCCCGAGGTCTTGGCAGGGGTGAGGGCTACGGTGACACCGTCGAAACATTCCTCGAGCGCGCTGACAATGCCACCCTAGATGTGGCGGCTGAGATATTGGGCCTTCCCGCATCTAGCCTACCCAGCAACACTCGCTCCGAGATATCTCTTCCCATACGTTTCGGCGGCATGGGGGTGGGGGATTTGGCTGCCTTGGCGGATGCGGCCCATGTCGGAGCGGCCGGTTTGGCAGTGGGCTCAGCTATTCGTTTCCTTACAACACAAGACGCTCGCGTGCGCGGGGATTCCCAAGACGATGTTCCAATGGAGCCGACCATGTATGGACGGTTAGCGAGTGCTATGACCACAGCGGTGTCCCGTAGGCATGGTACATCGGACGGAGACGACGGCGATAACGAACCCATGTGGTCGTTAGAACTCGCTTCGTCGTGGGCGCGCTTGGACGCTGCGTGCGGTTCTCACGCTCTCGCCGAGTCTGAACCCTTGATAACCACAGCCTTAGCGATGCTCCCCCCGAAACGTCCAACGGTGGCTCGCGCCGGCTGCGTTGCCGAAGCCCGATCAAACAACGAGCAGATTGCCCAGTCCCTTGATGGCCTAGCCTCGCTCGTCCCTCTTTCTGCGTTTGCCACGGACATCTTTCCAAAGCTACAAGCCGACATCAGTGAGCGCGTCAACTTGTTTCGCTTCGCGAAGCTCGCTCCCACGTTTTCCAACCGCGCTCGGCCGAAGTCTAGGCGTTTTCTATCTCGTCTCGGCCACGGCGCCCGTGCGTTTTTGGCTTCGGACCCGCCTACTTCGGGTCGCCTGGGCGAGCTCCGTGACAAGTTCCCTGAGCACTACGACGCAGTTTTCCGCGTCGCGGTCTGTCGCATCTTCGGCCTACCCTCATCTCGCATCCTCTCTTCTCTACACTCCCCCACTGCTTGTGCTTCTTGCCATCTCTCGGTTCAAGCTATGCGGGGTGCGTTCTCGTCGGCGGGTGTTGACATGTCGGATGATGCGTGGGCCACTGCTTTCGCGGACCATTTGGCTCGTTGCGGCGGTGATGCTTCGGTCCACACCGCTCACTCTTGGTTAGTGACGGCCCTTGCGGAAATCATCTCCGAGGTTCGTGGCGCACTCGGGGTTGGCGTCGAGGTTCTCACAAATTCCACGATGTTAGTTCAACTCCCTAACGGCAACGACGGTCTCCCCGCGGATGTGGGTGTCTTGCACTATCACGGCATCCGAGGCTCAAAACTTGCCCTTGATGCCGTGGTTTCCGGTTTGTTCGGCGTGTCTAGCCCCCCGTCACCCGAAGTCGCTCTCCGCCATGCTGAGAAGACCAAGTTCGAGAAGTACTCGGAGGGGTTGAGGAGTCGCCCCGACATCCGCTTCATTCCCTTTGCAGTCACGGAATTTGGTACTCTTGGCGGCCACGCCACGGCTTTCTTGACGGAGCTAGCCAAGCAGGCAGCCGCATCTAAAGGGATGCACGTGGGCAAGTTGTTGGCCTCCTGGCGTCGAAAGGTCTCACTCGCCGTCCATGTTGCTCACGCGGACAACGTCTTGCGTGGTTTGTCCGCCGCTGCGGACGGCACGGAGGCCGCTTCTTCCTCGGCTGGGATGCCTTCTCCAGCCACGGCGCTCTTCACCCGCGCCATGGGCCGCAAGCGTCCCCGTGCTTCCTCGAGCGGCGCGTGAGGCGCCGCTTGTCGCCTCCAAGTGTTGCATTCTCGGCGTGGCTTAAGAGTTTCCTTAGTTTAATCTGCTAGGTTTATGCACAATGTAGTGCTTTCCTTTTGCTGTGCTTTGGATTCCGTGATCCACTTGTCACTCTTGCCCTCTTGTTTCCCCTCCCACTTTCCCTGTCCGTGCTCATCTGGTTCTTCTTGTAAGCAAAACTAATACGCAATTACCGAGTATTTTAGTATTTTGGTATTTTCTCTTCATTTACCCTAGGGCACGTTTTGCCAAAGATGTCAGCTTGCTTACAATTTGGCCAAAAGACACCCACAGACATGGTCTGGGGGTCGATTAGCGCAGGATTATAGGGATGGGTGGGTGGGTTCGCGCGAAGCCTAGATTGGCTGAGCGCGAAAGCAGAGAGTGCCTAGGCTCGTGGCTAGCTACGGCTTATAAGGCACGGGCTAGCTAGAGCTGACCGTTGGGGAAGTCGTTGGTCGTTGGCTGCGTCTAACTGCTTGGGCAAGGTGGTTGCCCTGCAGGTAAGCCGCGCCGATATTAACGGTAACAGTAACCGCTAGAGTTACTGTCCCGTACACATGATATTGGATATGCAAACCTCTAGATTCAAATCAATGAGATGGTGGACGCGGCACCCCAATCGGCGGAGGGCTCTGAAGGTGAGAAACTCCAGAAGGCGAGCGGGGGTGGCTGGTTGTAGAACTTAGTGCAAAAAATAGCGCGTTGTTCCGTGTAGTAGTCTATCAGGTTCGCCAGGACGGGGTTAGCGGCTACAGGGATAGCGATGACCAGTTTATCGCTGGCGTCGCGGCGTTGGTCCCCCTTAGACTTCCGCACGTAGAGGCAGATTTGCTGCGAAGGCTTGTCGACCACGAGGTCGCCGGTCTGGCAGCGGGCGCCGGTCTCGGCGCGGCAGAAAAACGTGTAATTGACACACACCGCTAAACAGGCCCTGAAGCGTTGCATCTGGGGGAAGGCAGCAGGGGTCCACGCGAAAGTGTCGTGGAGGGTGTGGGCGTAGTGCAGGATGTCTAGGGCGACTTGTGCGGGTAGCGGGAGGCGAGCGGTGGTAGGTACCAGGCGGCGCTGTAGCATGGCGAGTCCACGGCGGGCGTCCGCTAGGAGTTCGCCCACGGCGATAGGTTGGCGCCGGTGGTCGCGGAAGTACTTGTTAATTGCGCTGAAGTAAGGCTGCAGCGAGCTGGCAGCGACCGTTCCCAAGAGGGCTAGCCAGGCCGTGTAGCGGACCATTGTGGCCGGCGTGGCCTGTAGCGGGGCGATATTTTCCTCTGCACAAAAAATAAAAAACTGTCGAATTGCGCTCTGGTAGCTCAGGTACGTCGAGGGCGCTAGCGAGTTGCTGAGTAGGGCAACCGCTGTAACCCCGAGCTTATCTGATCCTAGGAGGTCTTGAAAAGTTTCAGCCAATTCGGAGGACCAGGGCGACTGTGCTGCTTCGAGGCGTAATTCGTAGCGCGGGGGTCCTGTACGCAGAGGGCGGACGTCCTGTACAGGCGCATTTAATCGGTCCGGGCGTATCGCTCGGCCAATCGCACCGCGTCGGGTGTAGAGCCAAGCGGGGGTGCTAGCCGAAAGGCCACGATGCTCCAAGCGGGAGGTCCGACCCCTTCTTGCCTGCCTAGCCTGCCGGGGAAGAACAGGTCGCGGGACGCTGGGAAGTGCACGGTCTCGGTGGCCAGGCGGGCGAACGCGTGGTACCATGTTTTGTTTCGCCAGTAGGGGGCGATGACTGTTGCCTCGGCTTGAGCTTGTTCGAGTTTCGCGGCGAGTGCGGGTAGGGCCGACCAAGGGGGGTTGCAGTAGTTGTTCTCGCGTCTCCACGCCGAGTCGGGGAGGTGTAGGCAGTCGATGTCCTCGCACAAGGGGTCGCGCCAGCGGGCGTTGAAGCGTGGTAGCTGCGTGTTGAGCATAGACGCGAACCGGTCGATTGTATGCGGGCCCCACCGACGCTGGAGGTGGTTGAAGAGTTGAGGGTTTAGCTGCCAGTCTTCGGAGTCCAGTTCGCGGCTGAGCGTGTCGGCCCAGACGTTGGCGGCCGACCGGATGTAGCGTGGGCGGATGTGGATGTCGTTGGTGTCGAGTAGGAACCACAAACGCCGTAGCTCGGTCATCATGACGGGAGACCGGGAAGTTAGCTTGGTTAGGACGGCGACCACGGCAGTGTTGTCCTCGTGGAGGAGGACTTGTCGTCCTCGGAGTTGCGGGAGAAAGGTTTCGACCGCGTGCCGGACGGCCCGAAGCTCCTTCCACGTAATGTGTTGGAGGCGGTCGGTGGCGCTCCAAAACCCGCGGGCTTGGTAATTGGCGTCCTCGTTGAGGACGGCCCCCCATCCGTAGTCGCTCGAGTCCGCGTGCAAATAGGCGGTCTCGATGGGCTTGTAGATCGACCGGCCGTTGTGTTGGGAGGGTACCGTGCGCCACCACTCGAGGTCGCGCCGGAGTTGGTGGGTGAGGCGCACGCGTCCCCCCCAACCGGTACGGGTAGCCAAAACGTTGTGGAGCTCGCGCAAAAAGAATCGGGCGGGCGCGATGGCGAGGTAGAGAAATTGCGCTTTTCCCGCGAAGGCTGCGAGTTGGCGTGTGGGTAGCCATCGTGCGTTGGACGCTGCCCGTCCGAGCAAGGACGAAGCGTGTTGTGCGAGGTGGTGCAGTTTTGCGAGTGGGGCGCGAAACTCGCCGCGGTGTAAATCCACCGTGAGGCCCAAGTGGTCGCCGACTTGCGTTGGCGTCCATACACCTTTCTTGGGGTTGCGCTGTAGGCCGAGGCTGTCGAGCAGGGCTTGGACGCGCTGCCGAAGTAAGAGTGCCTCGTCGTAAGAGTCCGCCAAGAAGAGGAAGTCGTCCATGTAGGGTAGTAGTCGAGTTCCTCGCCATCGCGCGTTTCGGAGGAAGCGCTTGGACGGGCGGCGTGGGCCGGCCGGTGTAGCTGCGGGCGTGGGAGGTGGTGGGCGGCGTAGGTGGTTCGTAAACACTTGCGTGAGTTTGCAAAAGTAGTAGGCGGAGCCCGACCACCCCATGGGGAGGCACGCGAGGCGCCATAAGGTGCCGCGGTAGTTGACCGTGAAGTAATCCCGGTCTTCCTCCCGGATGCCAAGGGTGTAGTACCCATCGGCGAGGTCGAGTGAGACGAAGTAGTCCCCCGGTCGAGATAGATGGCGGAGGTGCTTGAGGGTCTCGCAAGTCATGTTGAACGTCGAGCAGTAGCGGTTGAGTTCGCGAAGGTCGATAATCAAGCGCCATTGATTGCATCCGGGTTTTGGAACTAAGAACATCCGGGAGACGTAGCGTGGGTTCGTAGAGCGCTCCCACGCGCCGCAAGCCTCGAAGCGTGGTAGTTCCGAGTTGAGAAACTCGAGTTGGTCGGGTGTGGCGTCTAGCATGGAGATGCCATGGTTGAACGGCTTGGGACGTAGGCCGTGCTTGAACTTCACACGTACGCCGTGGCGGATCCAACTTAGGACTTGGCCGCTCGCGCCGATGCGCTCCCACTCCCGCCATTTTCGACGTACGCGGTGGCGCATGAAGGAAGATGTCGGGGAGCAGGAATCGGCGCGGCGGGCCACACCATCATTTCTTGCTTGGGGTTTTAGCCGAGTCGGTCGGCTTGGGTGGGAGGGTTGCTCGTGCCGCGGCTGCTGCTGCTGCGGCGGCCTTGCGTTTGTCGGCGGCGGCTTTGCGGCTCCGAGCGTCGGGGCCGTTGGGCTTGTCCGGTGTGACCTTCGCGAAAGCGGCGCCGGCGGCGGCCTTGCTGGCAGCGTGTAGGCTGACTTCAAGCGTGCGGTCGACGAAAGCTTGGCGTAGCGCGTCCAATGTGCCGGAGACCGCGGTAGGACGCGGTCGGCAGAAGCGTTCGTGTGCCAATTCGGCGAACACGCGGTCCGCATCCGTGCTCGTTTGTCCGCCCTTGGTGAGGCGGAGGAAGCCCAATCGAGTACGGGCGGCCTCCTCCGTCGCTGTGTGGGTGCGATGGCCCGCTCGGATGAGGGCAATCGCTGCCGCCTGCTCCGTAGGTAGAGGTGGGCCGTGCGACAACGTGTCCAAAGCCTCGCCAATTGCCGCGTTGGCGCAACTGTCGAAGAAGGCATAGCACCCGATGTGTAGGTACTCGTCGTATGCGGCTTGGGTGCGTTTGTCGCTTAGGGCACGGGCGGTGTCGTCCGTGAGAGTCCACAGACGTGGCTCCTCGACGTCGCGGGGGGGACGTTCGAGGCCGGCCGGGATGACTTCGCCGTAGTAGGTGAAGTCGACAAACTCGGCCGCGGAGGGGTCGGGGGGGGCAATGTGCGGATGCGCGGCGGGAGGTCGTGCGGGACTTGATGCGGTATATGCGTAGGAGGTGATGCAGCCATTGGACAGTATGCGTATGGAGTTGTGCAAGAATGCGAGATGTGTCGAGATGTGCTTTGGAGACGAGTTTATCTGGAGGGTCGGTGCGGGCGGTGAGAAGGGAGGTGAGACTCGTGATGGTGGAGGAGTGCGGTGTACCTGTGCGGCTCATGACTATGGGGAGGATGTCGACCACTGTGCCTGGCCAGTGGTTTCTGATGGCGTTCGCAAGGGGTGTGTATTTGTCACGTATGAGGTCGGCTGTGTGGGAGAGGTTGTTGTCTGTGCAGTACTTCCATTCCCCTATCTGAATCTTTTTTATGGACGCGTAGCGACGGCGACCGTTGGAGTGACCAACGAATCGGGGTTCGAGGATGCGGATGAAGTCAGGTTTGTGTGCAGGGGGACGAAGCAGGGGGGGGAGAATCTCAGGGGGGAGGACGGCGGGGCATGAGGTGAGGGAGTCAGGCGAGAGACCTTCGTCAGCAGCAACAAGTCGGGTGGGCATGTGGGTGGGGTGAGGTGGGTGGCAGTCAAGTGGAGTGAGGGCAGGGGTGGGGGAAGCAAACGATTTTATGGGTTTGTTACCGAAGTCTGCGGTGATGGTTTCCCAACGTCCTCCGTTGTGGCGTTCCAGTAGGGAGAGTAGGAGTTGCAGAGCGCTGTTGTGTCGGTCCTGTCTTAGACCAGACATAGAGGGGCAGTTACCGGCCATGTGGCCGTTGCTGGTGAATTGACCACATAGGGGGCAGCGCAGGGTGGGGTTGTGAGTAAGTAGGCGGGTGTTGTGGACGCCCCACATGAATTCTTGTTTGTGTGTGAACTGGATATTTGTGAGGGTTGAGTGTTTTTTGTGGTAAGAAAAATCGGCGCCGTCCTTCGCGGCGCGGGCGAGGAGGGCTCCGTGTTTGGTTGTTTGCGAGAGAGGAGTGTGTGTGTGTTTTGTGCTGTAGGTGTGTGCGTCGGATTTGAGGTTGGTGTATCTGTAGGGTATGGGGTCCCCTAGGGTTTGTGGGAGGAGGGTGTATGGCCATGTCCAGTGGCCTATTGTGACTTCAGAACCTGTGGTGTATAAAGTGTCGGGTGGGTGACCATCCGCGACTTGGTTTGCGAGTGTGTCTGCGAGGTCGTTGCCTAGGGAATGGTTGTGGGCTTTGATTTTGCCGAGGTGTGTACGGATGCCTGCTTCGCAGCGGGTTTTAAGGGTGTGTGTGATAGATGAGAGGGTGTCGCGATGAATGTTGTGGCGGTAAGCGGAAGGGCAGTTTAAGTAGCCTTGTATGAGGCGGAGGGAGCACGCACTGTCTGTGAGGAGGTGGGTGCGGCCAAATTGGAGGCCTACATCTATGCCAGCTAATTCAGCCCGATTTATTGTATGGGAGGGAGGGGTAGAGGTCACCAGGATTTTGACTTTGGTGTCCGAGGCGGGGTGGGTAGCTGCTGCTCCGAGGGGGGTCGAGCTGCCTTTTTTCGAGCCGTCTGTGTATACAAAGTCCTGCCAGTTCCAAGCAAGGGTGCCTCTGGTGGGGGGGTACGTTAGATGTACGCGGTCTGGGAGGGGGTATGTGAGGGGGTGAGTTGGGTTTGGGGGGCGGTGGTATATACCTGCTGAGTGGGGTGAGTAGGTG
>JAPMLY010003371.1:0-24373 GCA_026401115.1 Tetraselmis chui | reverse complement strand
CCCTATTCCACAACATCCCTCCACTCTCCCTCACCAACCCTATCGCCTCCACAATCCGCGCCCACTTCACCACTCAAGACAACGCCCTCCTCGCCTCACTCCGGGACAAAGCCACACACATCACCGACCCTCACACATATAAACAAGCCTACTGCGATTTCTCCCCCCGCAAAACACACGCCTCCCTCCTACCCCGCCTCACCCCCCTCTGGAAAAGTAACATCACCTCGTGGCCACAAGTCCTCCTCAGAGCCACCTCATCCTCCTTCATCCTCAAATCATGCAAATCCATCACCACACTCACGGGGTCCACCACCCCACTCTCAGTTCCCATCCGCCTCCTCGCCGCAATCCTCACCGAACCCCTCGATACTATCCACAACCGCCTCCCCATCACAAGCCTCAATACCAACCAAGCATCCCCCCCCACCACTATACACCCCTCATGGATTCCCCTCCTCTCCCCTCACCTCCCCCGCTCACCCCCCACCCTCTCATCCGGCATCTACACCTCCCGCACCACTCACCCCACCCCCACCGCACCCACCACACACTTAGACACAGAATACCTCACCCCCTCAGACCACCACTACCCCCCCTGCGACGTAACACGCATCATTTCCAAACACAAGGACACAGAATACGGCCAAACGCAGTACATGGTTGAATGGGCCCCGGAACACCTCACGGAATGGGACATTCAGTTACAACTCGACGACGGCTTCCGCCTCATCTCCTCCACTCCCACATCGGTATGCCTCCCCTCCCCCTCCCCCACCGCCTGCTCCATCTGTCATGACCCCCTGCACACAGAACCCTCCTCCACCTGCTGCACATGCCCGCACTTTGCCATACACTCCCAATGCCGCCCAGCTCAGGGACCCGCCACATGGCAGTGCGAGTGGTGTGCTCGCGGCCAACAACACGACCTCACCCACCTCCACGAAGTGCAGTGGGCCCCATGCCTACAACTCCACGACACCATCAGTGAGACCCCCTCCGGCCCCACCGCCCTCACCGCATTTAACTCCGGCTATGTCCCCTCCACCACACCCATTTTGCCAGAACCCGGACCCCCTCCGTGGTCACACCCCCTAATCACATTCAACCATGACCCCATCAACCCCGACCTCGACATGCTCCCTACCGGTAAATTCGCTATCCACGCACACCCATCACTCCACGACACCACCATACTCTGCACTCCCGACGGCCGCGCGGTCACCACCCTTAACGGCCCCCGCGTCCGCCACCTCTACCAACTCTTTCGCCCCGACCTCTCGCAGCATACGTTCGAAGAGGAGGTCTACCACCTCCTCACCCGCCTAGGTTCCCGCTCAGAAATCCACTCACCCACACCCGCCACCACCACCCGTAATAGATGGGCCACCAGAGAAGACCTCCTCACAGCTCTCCGTCACACATTCCGCATCCAGACAGAACTCTACTCCGACCCCCTCAATAAATCCCTTCACTCCCACACCTACCACTCCCTCTACCCCGAAGATATAGTCTTCTCATCTAGCGGCAGCAATGCCCCGCACACCTGGCAAGGCACCAACATAGCCAACCCCGAATACGACCACGAATGCATGCGACGAGCCATGGAACACGCAATCACCAGCGCACACCTCACAGCCCCTCACACACCCAGCGCAACCATCCTCATCCTCCCCCGATGGGAACACACACCCTACCGCCACTCCAAATACATCAACTCCCCATACACCCACCACCTTTACACCCTCCCCAATGACGCAAACACCTTCCTACCCCCCGACCAACACACTGGCAACCCCACCCCTACCCCATTCGGCACACGATGGATGGTCGACATATACCTCGTCGCTAACCCCCTCGCACTCTCCACCCTCCCATCACCCACAGCCATGACCGCACTTCACAACACTCTCGAATCTATCTACGACACTCACCTCCCCAACCCCATCATCACCCCCCCTCCTCCACACCTCTTTGGCACCTACTCACCCCACTCAGCGGGTATATACCACCGCCCCCCAAACCCAACTCACCCCCTCACATACCCCCTCCCGGACCGCGTGCATCTAACGTACCCCCCCACCAGAGGCACCCCTGCTTGGAACTGGCAGGACTTTGTATACACAGACGGCTCGAAAAAAGGAAGCTCGACCCCCCTCGGAGCAGCAGCTACCCACCCCGCCTCGGACACCAAAATCAAAATCATGGTGACCTCTACCCCTCCCTCACATACAATAAATCGTGCTGAATTAGCTGGCATAGATATAGGCCTCCAACTTGGCCGCACCCACCTCCTCACAGACAGTGCGTGCTCCCTCCGCCTCATACAAGGTTACTTAAACTGCCCTTCCGCTTACCGCCACAACATTCACCGCGACACCCTCTTATCCATCACACACACCCTTAAAACCCGCTGCGACGCAGGCATCCGTACACACCTCGGCAAAATCAAAGCCCACAACCATTCCCTAGGCAACGACCTCGCAGACACCCTCGCCAACCTCGTCGCGGATGGTCACCCACCCGATACTACATACACCACAGGTTCAGAGGTCACGATAGGCCACTGGACATGGCCATACACCCTCATCCCACAAACCCTAGGGGACCCCATACCCTACAGATACACCAACCTCAAATCCGACGCACACACCTACAGCACAAAACACACACACACTCCTCTCTCGCAAACAACCAAACACGGAGCCCTCCTCGCCCGCGCCGCGAAGGACGGCGCCGATTTTTCTTACCACAAAAAACACTCAACCCTCACAAATATCCAATTCACACACAAACAAGAATTCATGTGGGGCGTCCACAACACCCGCCTACTTACTCACAACCCCACCCTGCGCTGCCCCCTATGTGGCCAATTCACCAGCAACGGCCACATGGCCGGTAACTGCCCCTCTATGTCTGGTCTAAGACAGGACCGACACAACAGCGCTCTGCAACTCCTACTCTCCCTACTGGAACGCCACAACGGAGGACGCTGGGAAACCATCACCGCAAACTTCGGTAACAAACCCATAAAATCGTTTGCTTCCCCCACCCCTGCCCACACTCCACTTGACTGCCACCCACCTCACCCCACCCACATGCCCACCCGACTTGTTGCTGCTGACGAAGGTCTCTCGCATGACTCCCTAACCTCATGCCCCGCCGTCCTCCCCCCTGAGATTCTCCCCCCCCCTGCTTCGTCCCCCAGCACACAAACCTGACTTCATCCGCATCCTCGAACCCCGATTCGTTGGTCACTCCAACGGTCGCCGACGCTACGCATCCATAAAAAAGATTCAGATAGGGGAATGGAAGTACTGCACAGACAACAACCTCTCCCACACAGCCGACCTCATACGCTCCAAATACACACCCCTTGCAAACGCCATCAGAAGCCACTGGCCAGGCACAGTAGTTGACATCCTCCCCATCGTCATGAGCCGCACAGGTACACCGCACTCCTCCACCATCATGAGTCTCACCTCCCTTCTCACCGCCCGCACCGACCCTCCTGATAAACTCGTCTCCAAAGCACACCTCGACACGTCTCGCATTCTTGCACAACTCCACACGCATTCTGTCCAATGGCTGCATCACCTCCTACTCATATACCGCATCAAGTCCCGCACGACCTCCCGCCGCGCATCCGCACATTGCCCCCTCGCACGACCCTAACTGCACACAACCTTCGCCTCTACTTGCACACCTCCCCGGGGGGGAGTAAAACCCCCGACCCACATTGGAGAGGTTGGATTAGGTGGTTAACGGTCTAGGCCTGACTTGTAAGTTCCCTGTATGGCATAGTTGGGAGGGCCCAAAGACATCAGCCGACGCATCCGGCTTTTGGTGAAAAACCGGCGCATACGGTACATGTTGTAAACAATTTCAATTTCAATTTCAATTTCAATTTCAATTTCAATAGTAATAGTTTGGTTTAGTTAGCAGACAGCACAAGCTACAGGTTGTAACGCTGTTTCTAGAACACCTAAGGTGTGGATATTTAAGACGGGGACTTACTGGTAGAGGAGAAGACCGGTACAGAATAGAATTACGCCACACCCAGATTGTAAGAAACCATGTTCCTAAGACAATCTTACTAATTCTCTCTACGCTGTATAATTAGATCCAGAGATTAGGTTCTAGTATTAGTCTAAGGTTGCCAACTTAGCCTAACCAAAGTAGCACCTCACACGTGGTTTCGGAGCCTCAGAACACCTAGACGAGACGAAGATGTCTAACCGAGCAGGCGAGAGACTACCAGAGGAAGTTGATGGTCGACCAGAGGGGGCGCCTTCTGGGCCGACACAGCCGACGTCGACAAATGGTAGAAGACAGACAGTGCGAGAAGGATCGAGTCCCACGATGGAGCCTATGTCGGTTCACGTCACCGAGATGCTACAACGACTAAGTAACCGAGTTGACACTTTTTCGACTGAGCTATCTCAACTGCGTGACCACGTCGACAACGGTTTCAGACATTTTGAAGGACGAGTGAACAAAAGCCGAGAAACGGAGAATCTTCGTCGAGGAGAACAATTGAGATCGGAGAGGACGCGAGAGATGCCAAGCATGATGCCGAACGATGTTAAACCAGCCAAGATCAATAGCATCGCTACGACTAACATCGACGAGCTGAGAAACTGGTTCCGACATGCACAAGGGTATCTACGGTATCACAGCGTTAACCCTGAAGAGCAAAGAGGAGTGTACTGGGTATCTGGCCTTCTGGAAGGACCACTATCGAAGTGGTGGTACTCCCAAGTTGCGCAGACTGGAGATGAAGTCGGTGGAGGATTTTCCGGAGTTTCTGAGATGGAGAAATCCTTAATTCAGGAATTCTGCGGAAGAACACCGGCGGAACAAGCGAGATTGAATTTAGACAAAGCGCGACAGAAAACCACGGTCCTGAAGTATGCGAACTATTTTCGAGAACAATTATTGGAGCTTCCTCACCGTCACGAAGAAGATAACGTACATGATTTCCAGCGCGGTTTGAGACCCTCGATTCATAAAGAGGTTGCCCTGAAAAACCCTAAGACCCTACACGAGGCGATTCAAGCAGCTCTGCGAGCGGAGGCAGCGGAGACCAAGATTGAGACGACCCAACGTTCGACAGGCCGACTGAACGCCATCGAAGAAGACAGCGACTTTTCAGAGGAAGCGGAGGAGATCGACAGTGAGTCGGAGGAAGATTCGCATGGCGCGACCGAAGAAAAGCCGCGGGAGCTGTACGAGATGAGACGCCTCACTCAAGAGGAGGTCGACAGATTTAAGAAGGAGGGCAAGTGTTTCATTTGCCACAAGAAGGGACACATCGCTATCGACTGCCTAGACAGAAAGAACAAGAAGAACGATAGAACGAAGAAATCCCGGCCGGGAAAGTGAGACCTGAGTCGGCAGCTCGCGGCAAGCTGCAGGATGAGGTTTCGTCTCCTACAGCGACTCAGGAAGAGACCAGAACAGAAGAAGTACGAGACTCGTTACCTCAAACGACATTGAGGCCAGTCTTTAGGAGCAAGGACTTTAGCGACTGGATAATGAATAGGGAGTATTTCCTTAAGTACTCTCAGACCTACGGACCTTTCGACCTAGATGGAGCTAGCGATAATGACGGCCTTAATTCTCAAGTGGCGGAGGATTTTTGCTGTCCGGCGCGCCCATTTCAGGAGAGAGATTTACAGAAGTACCGGAGAATTTGGCTAAATGCGCCATTTAATGAATTAGAAGATATTTTGGGCCATTATTTGCGGAGTAAACTGCTTCATCCCCATCTGAGAGCGGTTATAGTGGTTCCAAAATGGAGGGCAAAACCATGGTTCAAGCTGCTGCGAAATTTCCGACTTGTCGACGAGCTGGCGGCGAAAGAACATGTGTTTACCTGCCCTACGAATGACGGAATAGAAGGAAGAAGGCAAGATGTTGGACCGACAAGATGGACGACGCAAGTCTACGTCGACGACACCGATCGAGTTCGATTTCTGCCTCAGAACCTACGGAATCCCCCGAAGACCTACTGGACTCACTCGACGACTCTTGTTACCGATGGCCGACGAGTGTTACTAGCGAAAAAGGACACTGGCATGGTATGGTTTCCTGGTGGCAAACAGGAGATTGAAGACGCGACCCCGGAATACACAGCAATGCGAGCTCTTACGGAGACAACTGGATTTAAGGTGAGCGAAACAAATTTACGCCTTTTAGGGACGGAGTCTTCCGGACAGAATAAGCGCAACGTGTATATCGCTCGCGTTCGACCCGGATCGATACCGGACGCTACGTCAACTTCTCAGGCAGTATGCCAGTATGGGCTACATGGAAGGAATTAATTTCGGCACGGCGTACGGTTTATCTAGTCCGTGGAGATCAGCAGTTCCCTCTTCGTTACGAGACTTTTGGGAAACCGATCGACGGGTGGATGAACAAGAACGTCCGACTAGAAGACAGTGTTCCTGCGACGCTACATGTATCCACAACCCAGTCTGGAACAAGTCTGTTAGTGTTGGGAGGCACCTTACGCAGATATCGATGCCGTATTTTGGTTGACTCTGGCGCTTCGGAAAATTTCTGCAAGGCTGAGTGGGTACGGGAGCATCACATCCCGACGGTTACTGGAGAGAAATACCGGATAAAATTGGCAGATGGTAGTACAAGTACGACTCGCCAGCGACTACGGAATGAAGTGCTCAAAGTAGGGACCATGGATATACGTCTGGACGCAATTACGACAGAACTGGATAAATTCGACATCATCCTCGGTCAACCTTGGTTACAAGCCGTCAACCCGAATATAGATTGGTCTACTAAAACGATTCGCGACCGTAAAATTGGCGAAGCTATGGTGACTGGCGACGAGTACACCGTACCTGTGACAGTACATCACTTGGAGGCGGATGCGATGGCAAAGCTGCTTAGACAACAACCAGCTGACCTCTTCGTGATTGGACTACGAGAAGTACAAGACGCGGTCGACGACATCAACACTGATCAACAACCTGAGTGGACGACTTCGTTACGAGATTCCCTGAATGAGTTTACGGACATCATCAAGGAGCCTGACGGTTTACCGCCAACTCGCGAGTGCGACTTTGAAGTTAATTTGGAGTGCGATGAACCACCTAAGGAGCGAACGTACCGTATGTCACCAGCAAAACTCCGGGAGGTTCAAGTACATCTGCAAGACTTACTCGCAAAAGGCTGGATTCGTCCGTCTAAATCTCCGTACGGTGCCCCGATTTATTTGTACGCAAGAAGGATGGTACCATGCGTATGTGCGTAGACTATCGGAAACTCAACGACCTTACGAGGAAAGACCGAACACCGTTACCCCGGATTGATGAGTTACTCGACTCGCTATATGGGGCTCACTATTTCAGCACGTTGGACCTGTATAAAGGCTATCATCAAGTTCGAGTCAAGGGGCGCGACATACATAAGACAACATTCCGAACTCATTACGGATTGTTCGAGTATTGCGTTCTACCCTTTGGACTTTGTAACGCCCCAGCTGGATTCCAAGCGATGATGAATCGAGTTTTGGCCCCGTATCTTGGCAAGTTCTGCGTGGTATATTTGGACGACGTGTTGATCTACAGTAAGACGGCCGACGAACACCTCGAGCATATTCGACTCGTGTTACGAGAGCTGCAACGACACCAGTTGCATATCAAACTCTCTAAGTGTTACTTCGGACGATCGAGCGTTAATTTCCTTGGGCATGTGGTGGAAGCTGGACAGATCCGAATGGACCCCGACAAGGTTGAGGCGGTACAAGATTGGCCCCGACCGAAATCTGTGACTGAAGTACGTGGATTTCTGGGACTTGCTGGATATTACCGGAGGTTTATCAACCAATTCGCAACCCTAGCAACCCATTAACGGACATGACCAAGAAGACACCGGAATTTCGCTAGACTCCTCAAGCCGAGTCAGCATTCGAGCAAATTAAAGACGCGATGGTACGTGCACCAATACTGGTAATTCCTGACACTTCTCCTAATGCAAGGTACACACTGTACACAAATGCTTCTGGATTTGCAGTAGGAGGTGTGTTGTTACAAGACCAAGGTATTGGATTACAACCTGTTGCGTACCATGCTCAAGATGAACAAGCATGAGGTACACTATCATGTCCACGAACAAGAGCTACTGGCAGTTCGCGACGCTCTACTGAAGTTCCGTTGCTACTTAGATGGCGCGGCGGGATTTACAGTAATTACGGACCACGACACGTTGCGACACTTCTTTCGGCAACGCGATTTGTCTACTCGACAGGTGCGATGGCTTCAAGTTTTAGCACCTTACCAACGACAGATGGACATCGTATACAAGAAGGGAGCAATCAACCATGCAGACGCTCTGTCTCGCCGACCTGACCTGAAGGACTCATTACAAGAGCTGCAACTGTTACGCGATTGGACCAACGACGAAGCAAAATGCGAGTTACACGCGCAGATTTTTTCCCTGGAATCCCGGTTACATCATGACTCTAGACTTCATGCGGAAATCAAAAGCGCTTATGATTCGGACAAATATCTGCTTACCCGGAAATCTCTGCCTACCTGGCTGGTACGTCAATCTAATGGACTCTTGTACGCCTACGGGACAAGACTGTATGTTCCGAACGTCTCTACATTGCGATCAAGAGTATTGTACGAACTACACGACGCACCGACCGCGGGACACCCTGTTATTATTCGACTATTGGCAGCAGTGACCCGGACGTTTTGGTGGCCTAACATGAAGCGGACAGTACAACACTATGTACGCAGCTTTGTTACCTGCCAACGCAACAAGGCAGCGCGACACAAGCCTTATGGACTCCTTCAATCGCATGAGGTACCGACCATGCCCTTTCAGCATGTATCGCTTGACCTGATTACGGACCGTCCTGAGTGCGATGGGTATGATGCTGTGGTGGTATTTGTCTGTATGCTTACGAAACGGACGATTGTCGAGCCAATTACGAAAACGATTATAGCGGAACAATTAGCAAAAGCTATGCACCGCGCTGTTTTTCGGCATTTTGGCTTACCACGGAAATTAATATCCGATCGAGATCCCCGGTTTATGAGCGACTTCTGGCAAACCCTATTTAGGGCTGTTGGCACCAAGCTTAATATTTCTACGAGCTATCACCCCCAGACAGATGGCCAAACTGAACGAGTAAACCAGACATGGGAGCAAGTCATACGATGCTATGTGCACCCCTTGCACGACGACTGGGTTCAACACCTTACCAACGTGGAGTTCGCGATCGACGCAGCGGTTTCTACGTCAACGACTATGTCTCCATTTAAGGCGACGCTAGGATTCGAGCCGACATCTCCAACGACGGCTACATTTGAAGATAACGAGCCTAGCCGTACTTTACCGGAGCAAGTGAAGATTCTGGTCGAGATGCATAGATTTGCCCACGACTGCGTCAAAGCAGCCCATGCACACATGCAAGACGCTGCAAATCGGCACCGGTTACCAGTACCTTTTACAGTTGGCGACAAGGTTAAGCTCAAGGCGACAAATCTACGGTTTGTACAACGGCCATGTTCTAAACTACGCGACCGCTACATTGGACCGTTTCTCATTACGGAGGAAGTTTCCGCGGTTGCATTTCGGCTTAAGCTATCCCCTGGAGTACGGATTCACGATGTTGTACACGCCAGTCTAGTAGAAAGATGGAATTCAAAACCAGAACATGCCAACAGTGCGCAGTCAATTCCGATTGTGCACGATGCGAAGCGATTTGAAGTCGACAAAATACTCGACGTGGCTTTTAACTCCAATGGCACGGGACTATTGTTTAAGGTCCGCTGGGGCGCTGGGCAGCACCGTTCAACGTACCTAGCGAGGACACGTGGGAACCCATGCGAGGAATCAACCACTTAAACATCTTTTCCGAATTCCTTCGAACGGATGTTTATCGAGAATTTTCTGGCACCCCTGACTTTATCAGATTTCGCAATCGCTGGCCTGCAAGAACCCCCAAGAAGCCAAGACCCTGAGTACTGCACAGCGAGGACGCTGGTGCTTAAGGAGGGGAGAGTGTCATATCCTAGCCATTTAGCTAAGTGCTAGTATCTGACATTATTTATTTCCTCTAAATGGTACCTGTATCTTAGCGATATTCAGTGACTCTTTTATTGTCATCACGGCAGTACAACTGTATCGCCGTATTTTCCCTCGACAGTACAGAGTTACTAGCAGTATCTCTTCTACATAGTTCTTTTCTAGATAGTTCTAAGAGCTTGTGCGATAAGGTTAGATAGACGGTACAGGTAACCTCAGTTAACCTGTATCACTAGTAATAGTTTGGTTTAGTTAGCAGACAGCACAAGCTACAGGTTGTAACGCTGTTTCTAGAACACCTGAGGTGTGGATATTTAAGACGGGGACTTACTGGTAGAGGAGAAGACCGGTACATAATAGAATTACGCCACACCCAGATTGTAAGAAACCATGTTCCTAAGACAATCTTACTAATTCTCTCTACGCTGTATAATTAGATCCAGAGATTAGGTTCTAGTATTAGTCTAAGGTTGCCAACTTAGCCTAACCAAAGTAGCACCTCACAAAGGGTGTAGTACCCGTCGGTGAGGTCCAGGAAGATGAAGAAATCTCCCGGGCGGGACAAGTGGCGCAAGTGTTTTAGTGTCTCGCACGTCATATGGAATTCGGAATAGTAGCGGTTGAGCTCGCGAAGGTCGATGAGTAGGCGCCACTGGTTGTGGCCGGGCTTGGGAACGAGAAACATGCGGGAAACATGGCGTGGGTTGTGAGAGCGATCCCACCCTCCGCAAGCAAGCTTCGAAGCGTGGGAGCTCCGAGTCGAGGAGCTCGAGTTGTGTTGGTGTAGCGTCCAACATATTGAAATTTCAATTTAAATTGTTCACAGCGAGCCGGCACACTTGAACGGCAGCCATCTGACGGGCCTCTATACCCAGCCATAAAGGACTTATGAGCAAGTTGAGCCCGGGTCTCTTCGACCATGTACACCTATCGACACACCTATATGTAATGTGTGCCGACGTTCCTCGGGAGTAAAAAAACCGTAAGCAATCACAGCAATTGTCACAGCCCCCCCACCTAACTAAGGAGTAACAGCGTAATAATTTTGTAATCAAGAAAGATAGATCTAAAGATAAATCCACTTGTCAAGAAATGCAAAACTAAACTGCTGCTTGACCTTCACGATGCACGGCCCGCTCCCACCGAACCGGGGTGCCGACCGGCCTAGGCCGGTCGGCGGTCGGGAAGGGCGACGGGCCAGGCTAATCTAGCTCCCGCGTGACTTCGGTCTTGCCGATAGTAGGGGAAAGGCTCGCAAGAAACCCCTCTTGGCCTCCTCAGGTGTGCGCTCGTCTATCCCGTCGCCGCATCCCGTAAGCCCCGCCCCATCCGCTCCGTTGCCGCTCCTTCCGGGGCGACTTTCCTCCTTGTCGAGGTCCCCCGTCAACCTCGAGGGCGGGCGGGGGGGGACCAAGACACACAAATAGAGGGGAAAATTGGCGCTCCTACCTCCGCGCCTTGTTTTTCCGATCATTTCCCAGGTTTTTTCTCTGTTTGGTACCCGGGTACCTGTCTGGGAGTCCGACATGCGCTTGTACTCTCCCCCCTCCAATCGCGCGTCCACCGAGCAGCCCCTTTTGAGCGTGGGCCTCCGCGCCCACCCGGGCCCACTTTCTCTATTTTTAGATCTATTGGGGTAGCGGGTATCGAAGAGGGGGGGGGGGCATGTCACCGTAGCCGGATCCTTCGGGCCTCGGGTGCACGGAAATTAGACAAACCCCTCCGTACGGGGTTTTCCGGCTTCCCCGGTCGCGACCAACCTCCTTGCCGCCCAATCGTACGCCTCCCCCCGAGAGATGTAGCTTGTCGACGTAGCAGTCTTCTAGTGAGCGCCATGCCCTGGTGCTCCTCCCCAACTAGTTCGACGCCGGGTACGGAAAAAATTTTTGTATCCGAAAAATCCCTCCGTACATGGCTTTCCGGCGGCGGTTAATCCAAAGGATCGCCGACGCCTCATCTAGCCGCTCCTCCGCCTGCGACCGGCCACCGGCATGGGCCATGTCGTGCCTCAACCTTGGGAAGGTTTGACCGGCAGAGGGCTAGTCGACGGCTAGCGAGCGCCCTTTCCTTGCGCTGCTTCCCGGCTAGCCACCACCTGCTCCAACGCCTCCGTCCCACAGCTGATCCGGCCGTACCCTCTTCGTCATCAAACGCTCTTGAGGTACATGCCCCACCCCCTCGAAGTAGGATTGTATCCAATAGTATTAGACTGCAAAAAAACATATCGGACGGGCCGAGCGGGAGATCTTGGCGCCGGTATTGCACAGAAATCATTTTTTCAGGCTTTCCCGACAACTGTTCATTCCGCGGATCGCGTTGTCAGCCTTCTTATCCCCCTACCGTGCCAAGCATGGCACGTGTGCGGAATTTCTAGCGCCCACCACGGGAAGGTGAGGGGATGCCGACGGGCATGCGAGCGCACCCCCCTCCGGGGCCGCCGCCGCTGCGCCGCCGGCGGGCGCCCATCCAGCACAGAGGTACCGTGTTTGAACGGGCGTGGGCGTTCGCCTCGTTTGAGCTTGACGAAGACGCCATGGCGGATCCAATTCAAGACTTGGCCGCTCGTGCCGATGCTCTCCCACTCCCGCTATCTTCATCGCACGTGATGTCGCATGAAAGGAGATGACGCGAGCAAGAATCGGCGCGGCGGGTCACACCATCATTTCTTCGGTGGTGGCCGTGTGGTGTCGCCAGGCTTGGTGGTGGGTGGTGCGCGTGTAGATGTTGTCGCCGTGGCCGATGCCTTGCGTCCATCGGCAGATGCTTTTCAGGCTTTGGCGTCCGTGCCGGGTGGCTTGTGTGGCGCGAGCTTGGAGAACGTTGCGCATGCAACTGCTTGGCTCGCGGGGTCTAAGATGACTTTAAGCGTGCGGTCGACGAAAGCTTGGCGTAGCACGTCCAATGGGCTGGAGACCGCGGTAGGGCGTGGACGAAAGAAGCGCTCATGTGCCGATTCGGCGAAGATGCGGTCCACATATGTGCTCGCTTGTCCGCTCTTGGTGAGGCGGAGGAAGCCCAATCGAGTACGGGCTGCCTCTTCCGTCGCTGTGTGGGTGCGATTACCCGCCATGATGAGGGCAGTCGCCGCTGCCCTCCGAAGATAAAGGTGGGCCGTTCGACAGCGCGTCTAGGCCCTCGCTAATTGCCGCGTTGGCGCAGCCGTCGAAGAAGGCATAGCAGCCAATGTGGAGGTACTCGTCGTAGGCGGCTTGCGTCTATTTGTCACTTAGAGTGCGGGCCGTGTCGTATGTGAGAGTCAAGAGACGTGGCTCCTCGACGTCGCGCGGGGTCGTTCGAGCCCGGCAAGAGTGACTTCGCCGTAGTAGGTGAAGTCGACGAACTCGGACGCGGTGGGTTTGGGTTCGTCGTCAAGCATGTCGATAGGTTGGCTCAAGGGCCGCCTAACCACCCTCCGTTGTTAGTGTCGCGTCGGGGGGGATGGATTGATGATGATATGTAGTAGCGGGTGCGGGTGCTGGGGGTTGGAGCTGTGCGAGTAAGGCAACGTTAGCCGCCAAAAACTGCTTAGTGATCCGTTGTTCCGAAGCCAAAACCGCCGTAGGATGTGTTCGGCTATGCGTTTCTCGATCGAAGTAGCGTGAGGGTCGGCCGCTGCGGCAGACGTGGAATGCTCAAGATGCACCTGGTGGTACTGGTGGTGTTGTTGCTACACGTGGAGCTAGTGCTGTTGAATGGCACAATGTTACTGATGCAGTTACTCCCGATGGTGGGCGTCGTCGTTTTATTGCTGGTGGTGATGCTGCCGCTGGTCCTGTTGGTGTTGCTGGTACTATTACTGCTACATTTGTTGATACATGTTGGCGGCCGGTTGCAAGAATTCGTAGGCACAGGCCTGCAACTGGTGGTCCGGCTATTGGTGTTGCTACTGATGCTGGTGGGCTTCGAGCTCTTGTTGTGGGTGCTGCTGCGAGTGCTGCTACAAGGAGAGCTACTGCAGCTAGATGGCACCAGGCTGCTGTTGTTGTTAAAAATGCTTGTGGGCTTCGCCCTTCTGCTAACGGTGTTGCCGCTTGTAATACATGTGCTTGTGTTGATTGTGGTTGGCGGCCGGTTGTAGGTTTTCGTAAGCGGAGGGCTGCAACTGGTGGTGATGTCATCGGTGCCGCTATTGACGCTAGTGGGCAAATGGTTGCACATGCTGGTTTTTTTTATGGTGCTGCAACTACATGTGGAGCCACTCCTTATAGATGGCACATGCTGCTGCCATTGATACCGATGCTGGTGGGCTTGGCCCGTCTGCAATTGATGTTGTTGTTGTTGCTGATGGTACTACTGTTGCATGTGCTGATGCCGGCTGGCGGCCGGCTGTTGGTATCCGTAAGCAAAGAGCTGCAACTGCACTTCTATATGTTGCGGTGTTGCGGGGGTGGGCTCTGGTGCCGGTTGATGACCGGCTGCTGCCCTTGCTGGTGATATTGTCGGTGATGTAGCAGCCGCCGGAGCTGGTTTGTGGCCAATTGCTGTTGGTGGTCCTGATGGGTAAGGAGCTGGTCGTGTTGCTGCCGGGGACGCCTTTGAACATGTTGGTGGTGGTTGGCGCTCGGCCGTTGCAGCCAGCGTCCATGACCAGAGGGTTGCGGCGAGTGGTGTCGCAGCTGATGCTGCTTTTACTTATGCTCTTGTGGGACCTGCGGTTGCCGGGGCTGGCTCGCGCCGAGCTGCTAGTGTTGGTGCTGCTGCTGCTGGGCACATACATGTGGCTGGTGGTAGGGCCGATGGTGGTGCTTATGCATCTGCTTGTGCTTGCCCGCGCCCGGTTGTTGCATCATGGGCTATTGGACAGAGAGGTCTAGCCGGGGATGGCGTTGCTAGTGGTGCTTCTACAAGTGCTAGTCGGCGATTGGCCTTTGCTGCCACGGCCCGTGGGCAAAGGATTGACAGCGGTGCCGGTTCTGCAACTGCTGGTGCCAATGGGCATAGTGTTTTTGCTGCCGGGCGGAGGGTAGATGGTTGGTTGGCGGCCAAATGGTGGTGTTGGTAGGCCGCGAGTCGCGGCTGCCGCTATTGGTGCTCGGGCCGGAGCTTCTGGGTCGGAGCCGGGCCTAAGTGCATCGGGTGCTATGTCCCCGTCGCGTGTGGTATACGGTTTGCTTGCCGTAAATGGCGCTCTAATTTCGCCAGACACACTAACATGTTCATAACTGGCAATGGCCCCTCCACTTTTGCACACCGTCGCCAAGCTCGCCACCTCGCGACCTCCTCTCCGGCCTTTTTTTCCCCTTTGTGCCTCGGGCGACCACCTTTTATCGCCCACCCAAACTCGCCCTCTTACCGCTCCACGCCTACAATGTGTGGCCGCTCCCGTTTCTCCAATGTCGTCTCGTGACTATGCTACTTGCTCCCGTCCGCCGCACCTAAGACCATGCCCCCTCTGAATAGCTGTCACCCCCCCCCCCCCCCCCCCATGCATGTGGTGGACTCCCCCCCTTGGCTCCACTCCCTTCCCCACCCCGGGCCGAACCGGGGCTTACCCCCCTCACTCCCCCCCTCCATGTGATGGACCCCCCGTTACCTCATGAACAAGCTTTTATGCCCTCATCTGCTGCCGCACTCCGCCGAGAGAGTGCTCTCCAATCTCCCCCTCGCGCTGCTGCTCCTGCCTCATGATGCTCCGACAACGACCTTGTCGCTTGCCTACTGGAGCTCAGACATGTCACTGCGGCCCGGGGGGTTTGTGCGACAGCGAGAGATGACCTACGCTCTGCCCTACAAGACACCCTCCAATATGCGACCTCCCTTCCCTCAACGGACTCTCGTGCCGCTGGAGCTTTTTTGGCAATTCACCTCTTTGGAGGCCTCCTCCTCCGACCGTCCCCGGCGGCGGCCGGTGCTCGCATCCGCTCCCTTGTCCAACGTCGAATCCGTCTTTGGTTTTCTTCGTCCGGAGAGGACGGACTCGCGGGCATTGACATCCTTGTACGTGATATTCGTGATGGAGGTGAGCTTGCACGTGCGTGTCCGGGGGCTCCTATGCCTAGACGCCCCAGTGATCGGGGCCGGGGTGGGGGGGGGGGGCTCTCGTCGTCGCCGGGCCCAAAACACTCTACGGGAGCAGCACCAACCACCGACTCACCTCTCGGAAGGTGACCTCCGACGCCGTGCTGCCTTCCGTTGGGCCCGTGAGCTAGTGGAAGTTGGTCAACTGCGATGGGCCCCTATGGCCCTGGACGGAGCCGACTTCGGAATGGTGGAGGACGCGGACGCGGCTTTGGCGGCTCTTCAGCGGTTGCATCCTCCGCCTGGTACTCTCCACCCATACTATGATCGCCCCGACCCCCTGCCCCCCCCGGCGCGCCCACCCCTCACGTATTTAGATGACCGTGACAACCTCAAAATATTGGAGGAGTCTATGCTCCTTGTCCTGAGAAAAGCACCTCGCTTGTCAGCTCCCCACGTTGATGGCTTGCGATGGGAACATGTCCGCGACTTGAATGTTCCGGCATGGCGTAAGTGGATTAACCGCTACTCGGCGGGAAACATTCCCGAGGCTGCGGCGGACTTTTGGCGAGTGCGACCGGGTGGGCTCTTCACAAGCAAACCGGGGTCGACCGCGACGCCACTCGCCTTCGGGGTGAAGCTCCTAAAGTTCGGCCGCTTGCTGTTAGCATCGTTTTGTTGCGATTAGCTCATTGTCACGCTATAGCGCGGATAGCGACTGCTGCGGCCGACCACCTGGGCCATGTACAAAGATCGCTTTTCACCAAAGCTGGTATCGAGCGAGCCATGCATACCACTCGCATTGGCCTACAAGCAATTCATGATTGCAGCCTACTAAGCTTGGACATGGAGACGCCTTCAACACCATTTCCCGCCGGAGTTTCCTTGCGGAGTTGTACAAGAACCATGACTTGCATCCCATTATCCCGTTTGTCGAGATGATATATTCACGGGACTTCACGGTGTATTATTTCGACCCCAACGATGCTTAGCTTATGCACGGCACGGTCCCGTCTCGTACGGGTGTCCGACAAGGAGATCCTCTTGGCCCGCTTTTGTTCAACTTGGCGATTAGCACCCCCATGGCCCCCTCCGGAATATTGGAGAACGGTGCAAGGATTCAGCGGCGATCCAAGCCTCTTCTGACGATGGCAAGTATTTGATCAAAACGCCTTTCGTCTCGGATATGATTACGGTGGCTACGGAGGAATTCGGGAAAGTCTGCTCGAATGTCCAACCAATCAAATCTTTGTGCATGGTACCTCCGGATACAGCCCTTGAACTCGTCGAGGTGATACGGGCGATGGTCCCCGTTGTTACGGGTAGTAGTAGCCTTAGAGCACTTTTGGCGATGGACTTCTCGATGGCAAACGGCCCTCCATCATCTCATACTAATGAGAACTATGTTCATTCTTGGTGTCAAGACACCGTAGAGGCTCATCAACTCCTCTTGGACAAGATCGTTTGCTTTGCTATGTCGGACTTCGGAGGGACACACGCCGCTTTCCGCTTGATGATCACGTGTGCGGTACGCCGCTATGGGTTCTTGCTCCGCACCCTCCCCCCCCAGATATCTGCCGACCGTACCTTGCTGCTGCAAATTGGGCCGTTCGTGCAGCAGCTCACCGAATCTTGGGCGTTTCTATGGACACACAAACACTCGATCAACTAAATTGTCCTAAACGACAACTTCCCCCCCCTACGGAGTTTGGGCGGCTTAATGTACCGTCCCTCGAGCTCGGCGCCGAACCTGCTCACTGCGCTTCATTCACTGCGACCCTCGCCAACGTGATTACTGATTATGAGTCCGAGTCGCTAGCTCCTTTGTACGGTCTCATCCGA
This sequence comes from Tetraselmis chui, assembly GCA_026401115.1. NCBI lineage: Eukaryota > Viridiplantae > Chlorophyta > Chlorodendrophyceae > Chlorodendrales > Chlorodendraceae > Tetraselmis > Tetraselmis chui. The sequence goes on along the minus strand of JAPMLY010003371.1, from coordinate 6,511 downwards.
CGTGAACTACTGAATGTTGCCACTTCTACTTTACCGTGGGCGGTCTAATTGCGCAATTCGTATGATCCAATCTCCACTATGGGCGGGTTTTCGGAATCGGGCCTCGTGGTATTGAGTATCACACTGAACCAAAACCTTTCCGATTATGCCGGGCCCGAGATGTCGACTTGGTAGTCAACAATGCGGTGGCACCCGCTACCCACATGACTTGCTTACAACTTCTGACTCCCGATGCTCCTACTCGCTTGGGAGATTATTATGGGGGCGACATTCAACGGGGCATCTCGCGCATTCTTCGTGCCCGGGCCTATCTTGACCTCTTGGCGTTTTGGAGACTTTCCCCACCGGACTATATGAGGGTGATTTCGGGTACATTTCGGGTACTTCTTTTCTGCTTCTCTTCATGGGACTCTGGGTTCCTATCTCCGCGACGCTTTTCAACAGGGCAGTGCTGACGCTGTTGCATGCTTTCCTGTTCTGCGGGCTTAGGTTTTTCCTCTTTTCTTCTTTTTGCTTGGTGGCCTCCACTTCTTTTTTTTGTAATTGTTTTTTTTAGTGGTAGTGTTGCAGGTGCCGAAACGACCAGCGAGCAGCGCTCACAGCTACCGCAAGATGCCTACGGGCGAGTTTACCTGAAGCGTTATCGCAACACACCGTCAATGTGGGACCTCCAGGTCGTCGGGCAATACAGTGCGGGCGACGGCCAAGCTCTGAATTTATCTGTGCAGGTAGATGTACCGTGGCAAAGGCTACACGTGTGCAGAGTAGGGAAGTCCTCTGAATTTTAGGGATATGTACCCTCAGGGCTGTAACGATACGGACTGCTGCCATGTTGGGTATCAGCGGGACGGGCAGGCGCTAGCAGTGCTGCCGCAATACGAAGCTAGACAAGTTACCAAAGTATGAGAACAGTCATTCGCGGTGGACAAACCTCAGTTCTTGAGTTTCTGTCCGTAGGTTTTAAACATCGAATCCACTTCTCTTAAATCTCAGTCGAGGACCTGATCAGCACCTGGCGCCTGCGTTGGGCGATAAACGCCCTTGTCAGCAACCACGGAGTTGAAGCAGCGCGAACAGAATGCGGCGGGAGGGGGCACTGTGGCTGCACAGGGGCAGGCCCCCGTGCTATTGGATGCTATTGCTACAGTGGCTGTGCTATTGCGCAACGGTTGGGAGTGGGAAAGCGGTACTGCCGCCCGGCGATCGCCTGTCGTTGTCCAGTGGGACCCAAGTGGCAGTGAAAGCGTGGGAGCCCGGCAGCGATAAGAGGTATGTGTACCGAAACGTAGCATGGGTGTTAATCACGGAGGCGCCCCTTCAGACATGGCTTGTGTTGAATATGTAGCACGTATGGGTTGTAACGAACATGCATGTCTCTCCTCATACTGCAGAGCGGACACAGTGGTGGTTGGGCTGCTGGACGGGTCACTTGTGTCCGTGGACATGGCCACCGGTGAGCTGCTGTGGAAGTTCAGGTCTGGCTCGCCCCTGGTGTCATCCTCTACGTCTGGCGGGGTGGAGGAGGGTAGAGGCTCCCCTCTGATCTTCCCAGGGGCAGATGGTAGCCTTTACACCTATCAGGAGAGTGGGGAAACGTCTGGGGTGCAGGTATGGACTCGGCATGCTACTGCTGTGCCCAAAACGTGCGTATGGTCGACAAACCTATGGCAATACTGAGCACGCCTACTCACACGTGATCGCGCAGAAGCTGCCAGTGACGGTGCCGGAGCTGGTAGAGCTTTCTCCAAGCATTACTGTTGACAATGCTCTAGTTCTTGGCAGCAAGCAAACCACTGTCTTTATGCTGGACCGCCGCACGGGCAAGCTTCTAAAGACTTTTTCAAGCCAAGACTCAGCAACTCTTCTTAATGCGGAGCTGGATAATGAGAAAACTGGTGAGGCACACATCTCATTTGCTGAACATGCCCTCTCCTTAGATGAGATGTCCTTCGGATTGCTCTGTGCCGGTATCATGCTCAATCCCTTTGCCCCACAGGCTTGCTGGAGCCAGGCATTGATTGGGACAGCACTATGTTTGTAGGGCGTGATGATTACATCGTCCGCTCCCTCAAGACTAGAGGGTTGGGTAAACAGCTGTGGAACGTCACTTACTCGCGGCTCCGGTGCTTGGACCCTGGCTCTCTCTTTACAAGCCCCGATATCGACGTGGATGCTGACAGGCTCGCGCATGAAGGTCACTTCGGCCATTGTCGACCCCTTCTCTGCAAGAATAGAATCCGTAGGTGTATCATTTCCGAATTATGCACACCTGCGCGCGCCTGCGCTCATTCTCCTGCCTGGGTCAAATTTGCAGGCCTCCTCACAGCAGGGTCGGATGGGGCGCTATACCGTATGGAGCAGGAAAGTCAGCGAGAAACCTGGGCTATCAAGCTCGGTAGTCATCCGGTTGGGGCGTTTCTGGATGGTCGTGGTCATAATCTTCTGCTGAGAGACACCGCCGCCAAAGTGAGGGGAGAGGGAGGCGAGGGAACATCTGCAATCAATTTAGTGGTGGCTTGTTGCCTGTTTTGCGCACACTTGTCCTTCCACTGAGCGGATATGCTTTCCCTGGCAGATTCAGGGCCTTGCGCGCGAAGCTACAAAGAGAGCATGGGGTGGTGTAAGCAAGGGCTCAGGTGACCCAACGCTCTTGGTTGGCGAGCAGAGGTTTACGCTTTGGTTTGTTTCTGTTTGTCTTTCGTGACGCTGAAGTGGGAGTGATGTAATTTCAGGGGATGGGCAAATTGTGCACGCAGAAAACTCAAGAGTCATGCTGGGTAGGATGGAGGACACTGTGTATGTTTTGCCCATGGAAACGATGGTCATAATGGACGTCTCGCCGGACAAGTATGCTGCACTGCCCGCTGGCTCAGACATCACTGGTGACATCAGCTTGGAAGAAGGGGCTGAGTTTAGCGAAGATGGATCCAAGGTTGGCTACCTAGCATTCATGCATCTATACGACTTAACTCCCTAAACTTGTCTTTCAGGAAAGTAGGTGGAGCACGTGTATGGTTCTCATCGCCACTGTTTCTACGGCAGGTGATTGATGTGGGGTTTGGCGATGGGGGCATTGGCGCATTAGGGGGGGATTTGTCCTGCCCTTACCCTATGGGCCTCCAGACTCTCATTGAAGCGCCATGCGATAACGTGCCCGACTTCATTCCAAAACTTCTCCCCAGTAACCCGCCGCTGCCGGACCCTGTGGAAAATGTGTTGGCGCCGCCCTTATTCATATGGCCGGCACCCTGGGCTCTTGTCATCGGTTTTGCTGGGGTTTTACTGCCGTTATTTGTCCTCGTTGTTGCACTCGGAATGAGCTCAAGCCATCAGCCCCTATCGCATCAGGATGGGCGGCAAGGCTCAGCAATTCCTGATGTCCAACAGCCGACAGAAGCTGGTGGAAGTGCCTTCTCTGCGCCGCTGGCGGGGGAAGGGGAGAGGGTTACGCCAAACCCTACCGCAAGCACGGGAAAAAAGAAGGCGAAGAAGGGGAAGGGGAAAGGTAGCCACGGTAGCAGCTCTGCGGCCAAAAGCTCTGCGCGAAGTACAGTTTCGGACGATTGTACTGCGCCCGCTGAGGAGCTCCCTGCTGATGCCGGCTTTGTCATCGGAGGCCAGGATGACGGGAGTCACAGCCACCACAGTCACATGAGCGGGAACAGTATGTCTGAACGCAGCATGCTGGTAAGGGAGCGGTTCGATGAGCCTGGCGGGGTTGTCTGCATCGGGCGCATGCGAGTCGAAACCACCAAGGTTTATGCCCCACAATGTAGATATATCCTGTGTGGACTGCTTCACGTATCTATATATTGCCCAGACGTTGCTGTGATTTTATTTGGCCTGGCATGATCTTTGTCTGCAGACACTGGGATTGGGATCAGCAGGCACGGTGGTGTACGAAGGCGAACTTGACGGACGTAGGGTGGCCGTTAAGAGGCTGCTGTCGCAGTTTTACGACCTGGCCAGGAAGGAACTGGACACGCTTGTGCGCAGCGATGACCACCCAAACATTGTACGCTGCTTTGCGCTTGAGGAGGACCGCGAGTTTGTGTACTTGGCTCTCGAACTGTGCTCGTCCTCGTTGGCTGACTTGGTGGAACGCAACCAGAGTGCGGAGCTGGTGACTTTTACTGGGCACCCAACTGAGCTGGCAATGTCGATCGCCCAGAATGTGGTGGCTGGGCTCTCAACACTGCACAACCGTGGGATAGTGCACCGCGACCTGAAGCCCGCCAATGTTCTGATGACGGATGGTAATGTAGCCAAGGTGTCAGACATGGGGCTTTGCAAGCGACTGGTTGAGGAGCAGAGCTCCTTTGAGAGCATTGGGGCGGGCGGGAGCAGCGGGTGGCAGGCCCCCGAGCAACTGAAGCAGCGACTTCCAGGGGCGCCCCCCATCGGACGGCAGACAAAGAGCATCGATGTATTTTCCCTCGGCTGCGTTCTCTACTACTGCTTCACCGGTGGGCGTCACCCCTTTGGGGACGAGCGCTTCGCACGTGATGGCAACATCATCACCGGTAGCGTCAATCTCTCGGGCTTAGTTCTTCTCCCTCTGCACAAGCATGTCGTCAGCTGCATGCTGCTGCAGGTGGGCCCCCATGCAGCATCTTGGGTCATTTGCAGTCATGGTATGCGTCTGGAGGAGTTATATGTGACGCGTATACGATCTTGCTCTGCTTAATGTCTACAGGATCCGAACAAGCGGCCTAACATGCGCGCTGTCCAAAGCCACCCCGTTTGGTGGTCGCCAGCCAAGCAGTTGGCGTTCTTGGTGGACCTCAGCGACCGTGTGGAAAGCGAAGACCGCGAGGTGCTTCCCAGCGAAAGGGCGCTTCTCACAAGCCTGGAGAGTATGGCCAAGGCAGCAATAGGTACCGCACTTACGTGCCACGTCCCAAACCGTCGTGCTAGCCAAACCGTCAATTTTCGTTCTGCACATTGATCAGTGGAATTTGGATGCACTGGTGATGTCTCTGAACCACGCTCGACTTACCTACAGGTGGCACCGGAAACTGGCAGGATGCTATGGACCTCCTTTTGCTGAACAACCTGGGGAAATTTAGAAAATACAGCCCCCACTCACTTCGCGACCTGCTGCGCGTCATCCGTAACAAGAACAATCATTTTCGTGAGATGCCGACAGAGCTTCAGGAGCTTCTGGGTCCACAGCCACAGGGTTTTTTGAATTACTTCGCTTGTCGTTTCCCCAGTCTCCTGCTCAGCGCTTGGCTGTGGGCACTCCACAGCTGTGCAGGCGACCCTCCTCTCGACAAGTACTTCCCAGAGGTAACAGCGGTGATAATCGTTCTCGACCTTTTCCACACAGTGAACCCTCCATAAAGCAATTGAAACTTCATAAACAGCATATGTTTCCCCGTTGGATAGCTTGAATTGTATGACATTCACATTGGTATGCAACGCAGGACTGCAACTACTCCTGGGGCTACAAGCCTCCCAAGATTGCACCCGCTTCTGCAGCACCGGTCAAGCCGAATAGGTCGGAAGGGACGGTGAGCTCTCAGTCAGGGAACAGCCTGAGCAGCATGCCTGCTCGGTCAAGCAGGCATAACCCGAACGGCCTTGCGGACTCGTGCAAGTTGGAAATGCCCCTTAGACTGCCTCAGCGCCCTGGCGAGACGGTGTGTTCTTTCTACGAGCGAACAGGATTGTGCAAATTTGGAGAAGGCTGTCGCTTCGACCATCCGCCTTTCGCGCGTATTGGCGTCTCCCACCCCGTTCGACCATCTGCCCCGCCCTGCGATTTTTACATGAAGACCGGAGGCTGCTTATACGGCCAGGGCTGCAAGTTCCACCACCCTCCAGAACGAGCGGTCAAGCGAAACTCTGACGGCTTTCCTTTGAGATACGTAAGTGACTGACCCGGACAACTACCCCCCCTCCCCCCCTCCACACACACATACCCACAAAATGAACACCATTTCCAATTGTCGCACTGGCTTGTGTACGGGCTGTTCACTGCGGTGTGATACCTGTGGAGTTACTACTGCTTGCAGGGAGTAGAGGTGTGTCCCGACTACGAAAAGTTCGGACAGTGTGGGCAGGGCTGGTTCTGCAAGTTCCACCACCCCGAACACCAGCTTGGCAACGGGGCGGAGTTGGATGCCGGGACCAGCACGTGAGCGCTGTGATGTTTTTGCCTCGACCCTATTTATTATTCATCCGTCGGCTGTGTTAAGATTTGCGCCCGCCGAGTCGGCCAGCAGTACTCGACTAGAGACCACTTTACTAACGATATCTATAGTTAGTAAACCACTTCGAACGGGCTCTGAACTGCTTGCCCTCCGCCGCCGGCAGTGCCCGCCGACTTGTAAGGCTGAACCGTTGGACGCTGCAAGTTGCAGAGCTCTGATGACGGCGCATGCGAAAACTGTCCGCCTGGCTACTGCAGGGCGCGCGCTTACGCGCGCGCGGGGGGTGCGGAGCGAGAAGATCCCCTCTAGGGTCGCGTGGGATAGTTGCTTACAAAAGGCAAGAATGATATGAT
>JAPMLY010003370.1:0-20999 GCA_026401115.1 Tetraselmis chui | reverse complement strand
GTAGGAGAAAACACGGGGGTTGAGCTGCCAGTCCTCGTAGTCCAACTCGCGGCTTAGCTTGTCGGCCCATATATTGGCGCGGGAGAGCGCGAGGTGAGCTTGGTGAGGGCGGCGACCACAGCTGTGTTGTCCTCGTGTAGGAGGACCTGCCGGCCTCGGAGTTGGGGTAGAAAGGATTCCACCGCGTGTCGCACCGCACGAAGTTCCTTCCACGTGATGTGTTGTTGGCGGTCGGTAGCGCACCAAAAGCCCCGGGCTTGATAGTTGGAGTCCTCGTTTAGAACGGCACCCCAACCGTAAGCACTCGAGTCGGCGTGGAGGTAGGCGGTCTCGATAGGCTTGTAGATGGACCGGCCGTTGTGTTGAGTGGGGACCGTGCGCCACCACTCGAGGTCTCGGCGTAATTGGTGGGTGAGTCGGACGCGTCCGCCCCACCCAACACGTGTGGCTAACACGTCGTGGAGTTCGCGCAAAAAGAAGCGCGCGGGTGCGATTGCGAGGTAGAGGAACTGCGCTTTCCCGGCGAACGCCGCAAGGTGGCGTGTAGGAAGCCATCGGGCGTTGGAAGCGGCCCGTCCGAGTAGGGAAGAGGCTTGTTGCGCGAGCTGGTGGAGTTTTGCGGGAGGGGCGCGAAACATGCCGTGTTGGAGGTCCACCGTTAATCCCAAGTGGTCGCCGACTTGAGTTGGTGTCCAAACGCCTTTCTTGGGGTTGCGTTCGAGGCCGAGGGTGTCGAGGAGGGCTTGGACGCGCTGTCGTAGTAAGAGAGCGTCCGCGTAGGAGTCGGCGAGGAAAAGGAAGTCGTCCATGTAGGGGAGTAGTCGGGTCCCCCGCCATCGCGTGTTTCGGAGGAAGCGCTTTGTAGGGCGGCGACTGTGGGGGGGGGTAGTCGCTGGCATAGGTTGCGGAGGGCGTCGTAGGTGGTTTGTGAACACTTGAGTTAGCTTGCAAAAGTAGTAAGCCGAACCCGACCAACCCATGGGAAGGCATGCTAGGCGCCATAGCGTGCCGCGGTAGTTGACCGTGAAGAAGTCCCGGTCTTCCTCCCGGATGCCAAGGGTGTAGTACCCGTCGGCAAGGTCGAGGGAGACGAAGTAGTCGCCCGGACGCGAGAGGTGACGTAGATGCTTGAGCGTCTCGCACGTCATGGTGAAGGTCGAGCAATAACGGTTGAGTTCTCGAAGGTCGATAATCAAACGCCATTGGTTGCACCCGGGTTTTGGAACTAAAAACATCCGGGAAACGTAGCGAGGGTTGTCCGCTCGCTCCCAAGCACCGCAAGCCTCGAAGCGGGGAAGCTCCGAGTTTAGAAACTCGAGTTGGGCCGGCGTCGCGTCGAGCATAGAGATGCCGTGGTTGAAGGGCTTGGGGCGTAGGCCGTGTTTGAACTTTACGCGGACGCCATGGCGGATCCAGTTTAGGACTTGGCCGCTCGCGCCGATGCGCTCCCACTCCCGCCATCTTCGACGCACGCGGTGGCGCATGTAGGAAGATGTCGGGGAGCAGGAATCGGCGCGGCGGGCCACACCGTCATTTCTTGGTCGTGGGTTTAGCCGGGTCGGTCGGCTTGGGTGGCGCGGTGGCGCGGGCTGCCGCTGCTGCTGCTGCTGCGGCTTTGCGTTTGTCGGCGGCGGCCTTGCGGGCTCGTGCGTCGGGACCGGGGGGCCTGTCTGGCGTGACTTTGGCGAAGGCAGCACCGGCGGCGGCCTTGCTGGCGGCGTGTAGGCTGACTTCCAGCGTGCGGTCGACGAACGCTTGGCGAAGCGCATCCAATGTGCCGGAGACCGCGGTAGGGCGCGGTCGGCAAAAGCGCTCGTGGGCCAGTTCGGCAAAGACGCGGTCCGCATCCGTGCTCGTTTGTCCGCCCTTGGTGAGGCGGAGGAAGCCCAATCTAGTACGGGCGGCCTCCTCCGTCGCCATGTGGGTGCGATGACCCGCTCGGATGAGGGTAATCGCTGCCGTCTGCTCTGTCGATAAAGGTGGGCCTTGCGACAGCGTGTCCAGAGCCTCGCCAATTGCCGCGTTGGCGCAGCTGTCGAAGAAGGCATAGCACCCGATGTGTAGGTACTCGTCGTAGGCGGCTTGGGTGCGCTTGTCGCTTAGAGTGCGGGCGGTGTCGTCCGTGAGGGTCCACAGACGTGGCTCTTCGACGTCACGAGGGGGACGTTCGAGGCCGGCCGGGATGACTTCGCCGTAGTAGGTGAAGTCGACGAAATCGGTCGCGGAGGGATCGGGTTCGTCGTCGAGCAGGTCGATAGGTGGCTCGGGGGCCGCCTTACCACCCTCCGTCGCTGTGGTCGCGTCGGTGGGAATGGACTGCTGTTGATCAGTAGCAGCAGGTGTGGCTGTCGTCCCTCGGAGCTGGGCGAGTAAGGCAGCGTTAGCCGCCAAAAACTGTTCCGTTATCCGTTGTTCCGATGCCAAAACTGCCGTACGAATCTGTTCGGCTGTGCGTTGTTCGAGTGAGGTAGCGTGAGGGTCGGCCGCTGCGGCGGATGTAGACTGCTCAGGCTGCATATTGGGGAACTCTGTAGCTGAACGAGGGGAAGTGTCGCGTGACGCTCGAGTGCGCATGGGACGAAAAGTAAGATTGACACCCTACTCGACTACGAGAGTCGAGACTGCATTCGCGCGAAGCCTAGATTGGCTGAGCGCGATACAGAGAGTGCCTAGGCTCGTGGCTAGCTACGGCTTATAAGGCACGGGCTAGCTAGAGCTGACCGTTGGGGAAGTCGTTGGTCGTTGGCTGCGTCTAACTGCTCGGGCAAGGTGGTTGCCCTGCAGGTGAGACGCGCCGATATAAAACGGTAACAGTAACCGCTAGAGTTACTGTCCCGTACACATGATATTGGATATGCAAACCTCTAGATTCAAATCAATCTGACCATAAGTATGAAATATCAATCGCGTTCATTCTATTATATAAAAGCCAACACGTTTCTTGTACCTAAAAATACGGAAAACGTTCCGAATAACGCAAAAGCCAAAGACGACGGTACGACGAATAATCTACGGAATATTCTGCCTGTATATTTGGTACGTTTTCGTATATACGTTTCGACACATTTTAGTACGTCTAGGTGCGTTTAGGTACGTCGGCATGCCGCGTCGGATTTTTTGGTATGAAGCTATCCCTAGAGGGGGATTGGTGCTGATGTTTAGATATGTTTTGGCAGGGCTGGGTATGAGTGTATGATTCGAGACACCAAAGGCGATAGAGAGTGGGGGCAGCGTAAGGCAAGGGGACCGCAGAGGGCGAATTAGGGATGGCGAATAGGCGAGGCAGTAAATGCACCCAAATAATGCGAGAGATTGAAGCATACTCACCGAAACCCATATCTCCATTTTCTTGTATGTACAATGCTGCCTGTCCTTTTTCACGAGTTAAGCCTGTCTTCGTCTGCACTCTTCATATTCCTGTCAAACTGGGTTGGGTGGCCATGAAAGCTTGCGGCCTACCAAATGCATATTGACACACGAATGTATCTATTTTGTATGTATATTTATACACGTTCATGCGTATTTGTATGCAACTAGGTGTGCATGTCTGTATGTATATATACATTTGTTTGTATGTATGTATGTATGTGTCTTTGTATGTATTTGTGTGTTTTTATGTGTGTGTGTGTGTGTATGTCTTTCCGCATGTATGTACAATACGGTTCGCACTGCAGTCTTTGAGCTTTAAAGTTCAAATTAGGAATCGGAGGTGGGCACGCACACTTATGGTCGGATGATGGCATGTTGATTCTTTGGGACGTCACTCTTCCCCTCCCTCTCTTTTTCTGGAACTGAAACAATGTCTCGCTGCAGGGACCCACAGGAAGGTTGCTCACCTACAACCCCGATAGCGGAGCAACCCACGTTGTTGCAACCGGATTGTGGTTCGCCAACGGCGTCGCACTATCTTCGGATGAGAGTTTCGTTGCAGTTGCTGCCACCTTCAGTGCCCGCCTGTACCGCCACTGGCTGCAGGGCCCAAAGGTACCAACTACCAAGTCCGTGCACAACCCCACACCGTGCACACCTCCAGCGACATCACCTAACCTTTTCAAACTGACTAAAGCAACGACAACCATGCAGGCTGGCATGACGGAGCCGTTTGCGGACCTTCCCGGCGTCGTGGATGGACTATCGCGAAGCGCTGATGGCGGCTTCTGGGCTGCCATCTGCTCCTCCATGTCACCGTTGGTGGAGCTCGGGACTCAGCACCGCATGCTGCGCTTCATCATGGGCTGGCTCCCAAAGCAAATGAAACCCAAGGTACTCAGCTCCCCTCCCTCTTGCTGTTCCCACAAAATCCCAGGCAGTTGCTCATACAGCCCCGCACTCCCATTCGTGTCGCCCCAAACAGCGCGTCCCCGGAGGAATGGTGGTCAAGGTGTCCCCTGAAGGCCAGGTGAGGCTGCCTCTATCTACCCCCAATTACATTTGTCTGAACACAGCTGTCCGTTTTTCGCCACTCCCTGGCATCATCAACCTCTCTCAACAGGAGTGCCGTGACCGCATCACGGCTTCGCCAAACTTGTGGCACGCAGAGCTGCGCGAGTGGGGGCTGTCTCACTTCCTTTGGTGTGGTGTGCGGGTGTGCAGCTCACGCAGATGCTGCAGGACCCCACCGGGAAGCAGGCTGATTTTGTCAGTGCGGTAACGGAGCACGAGGGGCGGCTCTACCTGGGCAGTCTGGCCAAAAAGTACGTGGGTGTGTACGACCTGACAGGCAGCGGCTCCACTGCCACTAGCTAGCCAGTGCTAGGGCTCCTATGATTTCTGCTTGCATGGGGGCTCTGGGCGGGAAGGACTCGTCCTAGGTCGTTGTTGTAATTATTACAATTATCACGTGTGACTCAGTACCAAAGTTGTCAAAGCTGGTGTCGGACATTCGCTTACTGTTGCCTACTCAGGATCAGCCCCGCACGGGTTCCATGGCTACTGCCCCACAGCTAGCATGGAGGTGTGTGCATTATCTAAAGCTCAAAGTCCCGGGTCGCCCGCTCCAACAGCAGCAGGGGCTTCCCCATCCTGCCTCATCCTCCAGCGCCGACGAGGCACCAGGCCTGAATGGTTGTAAGGTCAACAGCAGACGCACAGTGGAATGAGGAAAAAGTGAGCGGCGAAGTATAGACACAGACGTCGCAAATGAAACGCAGAGCTGGTAATGCTACGACTGACAGACAGTGGAAAAGGCAAGACGTCAAAAGGAGGGGTAGGACGGGGGGGGGTTGAGGAACAGAGGAAGCTGATTTAGTAATGCAATGATGATGGTCAGTGCAGCAGGGGTGGGCTGATGATGAGGGCGACCTATTAATTAAGTATGACCGGTGAAGCTCCTTGTGATGGAATCGAGTGCGCGTGTGGTGTGTGTGTGTGTGTGTGTGAGGGGGCTCTTAAATCCTCTTAGATAGTTAAGCCCGATTTCACTCTTGCCTCAAGAAACTCAGGAAAACTTATGAGTGTGGGTGTGGGTGTCTGAACGTGTTATAATACAGTGGTGTGATGTGATACTGTACTGTACTGTACGGTACGGTTCAGTGGGTGTGTGTGGGTGGGTGCGTTTGTGTCCGCCTGCCACTGTGACTGCGTGTGAGGGGGAAGGAGGGAGGCGCACTCCTGGCGCCAGGCCCACGTGGGCTGTTCGCCCGTGTCGCACGTGACGCGAGGCGCTCGCGAACCGCCTGAGGGTCCAAGCGGCGAAATCCTGACCTACGACCTGGCCCGTTTCGCTCCGCAGGGCGGGACTTTAGCAGCAACAACCCACAGCAAGTAAGATCACGTCAGATCACCCTGTAAAGGCGCGTTATGTGGTTGAGACTGTTACGGGCACACACACACGCACTACTCACGTTTTCGCCGCGAGGTTCTTCCTCGTCAACCTCCGGCTCCCCCTGCAATGGTCACAGGTGCCGTGGTCAAGACAAAGTCGGAAGCTCGAGGCTCAGCAGGTTTAGCGGAGCACGTACCGGGATGTCCGGCTCTTCTGGGTTATTCCCGTAGTCCGCCTCGGCTTCCTCGTATTCCTCCGCTGCCTTCACTTGGACTCCTGGAGAGCTGCATAGAAGCAACTTTGTCGCCAGCACACAAGCGCACAGCGCCCATCACGCTGGGTAAGATCGCGTCCTTGAGATCCTCTTTCTATACCCGCGCACCCCCGTAGTAAACCGACAGTCGCGTTGACTAGTGCTCGCTGAATCTCGCGCGGCGGGGTTTTTTTTTCGCACAGGGATCAGAGTCTGGCGTACCTGGAGTAGAAAAGCAGTCGTAGCCGCCCAAACGAGCGAGCTTCGCGTCGTCATAGCGACGCTCGCCGGTCCTCGCATTTGGGCCGACGTTGCGCTGTGGCACTGGTTGGGTGAAACCTCTGATCTATTCACTTGCCGGGCGGAACAAAGAGTGCTCTCACACCAGCTGCTGGTCACTACAGGGAGTAAGGAGTAGTATGTCTATCCACAAGAGGTCACTGATTTTCAATCAAAAAGGATTTCTGGCTTCACGGCTATGAATTATCACATCTAAGCCATAGAGTCGTTGACCGGCGCAATAAATTTGTATAAAGATAAAAATTTTAAAAATCACTTGTTATTATTGTGCTCGGTCGATTATTCTATCTAAGGAATTCCTGGATTTTATTACTGGATTCAGAAGCTCAGCATCTCATCTTCCGCGGATGGTGGCAGAGTTCACCGAAGAACCGGCCTTATTAAGCGGTTTACATGTAAGAGAGCAGGGAGAGAAACCCTAATTATTACCCTGCACTTACCTGTAGCCCCAACCCCCCCGATTGTCTGGATCCAATCATTTAGCGATATATTACAAAGAATGACTCGAAGAGGCGCAGAGCGATGAGTGAATTTATTATACACTCCTCCACAAAAGTCCGGACATGCATTGTGTTAAGCATAAGCTAGTCAAGAACACGATCCCCTCTCACCACGTCAAGCACGACGATACCCGAGTACCACCCAATTGTAGGAGAGCCGAGAAACAAGCCGTAAGCCGCCATCCGGGGTGGTTAGACCTCAGCTTAAAGCGGGTGTTGTCGGTGGAGTTTGTCGAATTAAGCCCAAAACTCCCGGGAAATTGTCTGAACTACACACGTCATTCTCAGCGCCACGCTTGGGCATTGCTCAAGCGCTCATACCAAGCTGCATACCTCTCTGTGTTCCACATAACTGTATTTTTGCGGAATTCTTGGAGGGGGTTTGGAGGCGTGGGTGCCGTGTTCAATGCGCGAGGTTTGGTTTGCGGGTGTGTGAGTAGAGCACGGAAGTTCACGCCGCTGGCACGGGTGATTTTTTGGAAAGCAAGCGAGCAAAAACGCACATGACGCAGAGTTGGATAAGCACTGCACGTTGTAAATATGCCAAGGCGATTGGCTTAGGGGAGGGGCGAGGTCCAACTTGGCTGTTAAGGACGCATCACGTTGACGGTGGTGTTTGGAATGCTTGGGTATGTGCTTGTGCCAATCACATCCGCCCCACGCGTGGCACGCGTCGGAAACTAGGCTCGGAGGTCAATAGGAATGAAGAATTGGTAAACATATATCGACAAACCCCGCACAAATCGTCTCAGGAGGTGAGCCGACTTCGATGGGTGTTGCTTGGCACTGCGGCTCAGCTCATAGCCGGAATAATTCGTAAATTGACATAATTCATAACAAATCAATGTGTGGGAGGTTGAACTCGTGAGTAGATACGTGCGACGCACATTGAAAATACGCGTCTTTACAGTACCTGTTATAAAACATTTTGACCATATATGAGTAAGTTATGATCGCTTGAACATTGTGCCCGAAAGCGGCTTGCCCTTGGGTTGTGCGCATATCGGTGGTAAGTCTACATACGCGATTTCGTGCGTTTCTCCCACAGCGGCCTGCCCAACACCTCCTCCCTCCGTCGCCTATGCATTGTATTTGCGCGACCGTCGCATCAGCGTTCATATTGCGGCGTTGTGCGCCCGTTACTTATTTCGTCTACCAAGCACGGCGACTGTTTGAACGAGCGTGCCGCACGGGTGCGGGCGCGATAACCCCAAGTACACATGCCCCGCAGTGTTCGAACTCGCCCCTCGCAGTTATCGGCGCATTCCATTTTGCGCGCCAAAGCATTGCCTGGGATTTCAGGATATTTGTCAATGAAATCGACGCATGGTTACATTTTCTACTTGCGAAGGTGCAAAATCTTGTCCGGACTTTTGTGGAGGAGTGTAGAAGGGCGCCAAAATGCGCCCATCATCGCTAACAATATTGCATATCAAATTAAATATGGTTACGAGAAGAACAAGGTGAGCACGGAATCTTATATGAAATCCGTGAAGAAAATACGCTTCATATTGCCACAATCCGCGAAAAACGAGACCTTCATATTGTGGATGTGCATCGATTCGGACCCTTATTTAATTATCAAGGTGCGCAAAGAGCATTTGTTTTTGTGCGCGTATGGGATGTGAGACTAGCACGCAATCTCGCACCGGCACCCTCTACATGCGGCGTTGTGCAAGCACGATTGAACATCCACTGCGTGATCCGACCGAACGCCGTACCGAACCGAGTGAAACTAGCAATATTAGCGGAGGTATGAGGGAATGAGTCTGGATCCAACTTGCGTTTCGGGAGGGCATCTCTCTACATGCAAGGCGGGCGTTCACGGAGCTTCTTAGCGGGGTGTCGTCATTTTAGTGCTTGGGTCGTTTGGATTTGCGAGTCGCTTTGCGCCCCAAGCGACCACGCGGGCGGTTGGGTAATTTCGGATGCACGATTTATGCATAGTAGGGCTAGGGCGGAACAAAAAGCATCATGTACATCACATCGTGGATAGCATGGCCATAATAACGGAAACATTTGTGGAAATTTTCCGCGGCGGTGCATATTATTGCAAACATGAACTAATGTGAATACGAATTAGAAAGACATACTGAAGCATGTGTTGCTATTAAATTTTGAATGGTATCAAATAGAAAAAACGGGTAATTCTTGTCGCCTACTCTAATTGTACTAGACTTTAGTTTACTTGACTCGCCTCCAATCATGTCACGCTTCACCCTCCCCAACGCACGTGTCGACACCGAGTTGTCGTAGTTCGCATGCGACGTGCTCAACATCACTGGGCGTCTTCAAGTACCCATGAAGTGACGATACAAACGATTTCGATGCGCGTGACGATAATCACTCATACAATGTCCTCGATGTTAAGTAACAATGGCTTGTGCAACTGTTGGTACACAAGTTCCATGGCAAAGTACGTTCAAATATTGCAGCGAGTACGACATGTGTTAGTCATGTAAGGTATTGCCATAGGACCGCCGTACTACGCGCACCCGTACCCCAAACCAAAAGCCCTTTACAAGATTGATGTTTATTGGGGAAGCCTACCACACGAGCGAAGCATGTCTTGACTCCAATCTGGAAGCTTCATTGGGACTGTGGAACGCGGGCCGCCGGGCCGGATTGGATGTAAGCATGAAGTCCAAGTACGGTCGACTCTTGTAAAATTCAACGTTCAAGTAAATCAATGTTGGGTAACTTTATTGCACAATGTACTTCATCGAGCTTATGCCAAACATGTGGAATATTGTCCTCACTTGTGTGCGTCAAGAACATTAAATGTTTCCTTCGACGTCAAGGGACACAATCGATGCGGATAGCACAAATAGTCTTACTCATTTTCATCAATATCACCCGGGGTAGTCAAAGGAGTCGACGGACGAAGCGTTGCTATCGGACTTGGACGTAGATTGTTCACGTGCAACACATGATGTAGAATCGTAGACATAAGATTGACTAAACTTAGACTAGGGTATGTAACGATATGTATGCAAATTTCCTCCACCATTGCGAACGGTACCATTTGTCTATCACGTAATTCACAATTATTAGCTTGACCGTCGCCCGCCGGCGGCGCAGTGGCGGTGGCCCCGGAGGTGGTGCGCTCGGAGGCTCACCGGCGCACACCTCCAACTCCCCGGGGTGGGCAATGGTAACCCCGTGCCATGCTTGGTACGGTAGGGGGCTGAGAGAGGTTCCGGCAGTGCGATCCGCACGATCGGCAGTTGTCGGGAAGCCTTGTACGGCGGGCTTTTCATAATATTTCATCAATCTACATGCGCCAACATCTCCCGCTCGGCCCGTCCCAATTCATATATCGGGATTTTGTAATCTAAGATATTCACCCGATAAGGAGGCGGGGACGGCATATGTGAAATCATTTGCGTGAGGAGAGTGCGGCCGGATCTGCGGCGGGTTGAGGGTGTTGTAGTTTGCGGCGTACAACCGGGAAACGACGCCATGGAAGGGCGCTCGCTAGCAGTCGACCATCGCTCATGTGGAAGGTGGGGGTTCATCTCGGGCCGTGACACGCCTACATACCATGATCGGACTCACTGGGTATCGAACTCGCGACCTTTTGCGTATTAGGCGTGCGCTTTACCGGCGCACCAAGAAAGCATAGTTGACACATGTGGCCACATACCACATATGTACCAAACTGCGACACTCATGAAGTCGAGACGGCCCAAGGGGAGAGTTCGAAACCAATAGCGAAGAGGGCAGCCGCGGCGAGGGGAGCGGCACGGTTTAGCGGCGACGGTTCTAGAGATCGCCCGCCGCAGAAAAAGCCTTGTACGGAGGGCTTCGATTAAAGCGTCCGCATACAACACCTTTGAGCCCCGGTCCGACTTTCCCCCCCACCCCCCCCCCCCTCGTCGGTACCCACCATCAACATTAGTGCCTTAAGCGTTGTGCTAAGGGCTATCGCGACAGCACAACGCCCGCATAGGCGCCCCTAGAAGCATAAACCACAAGGGGAGGGTGCGGGCCTGAAATTGCGGATCAACCGGTGTTGAAAACAACTTACTACAGCCGACCGGGACATGCTAGACGCGACGGTGCGAGCGACATACGGCAGGTGGTAGGCACTGCGGCTGTGGTTTCCTCCCCCGCCCCGAAGGAGAGGGGAAGCCTACGCTATGAATACAGCTGCGACGGAAGGAGCGGCATCTATCTCGGACGAGGGAGTGCGTGGATCGAGTCACGGCCGTCGGTTACCTAAGCCGTGAGTTTTCCCGCCATTTCCGGCACAACCGGATTCGCATAGGAGCACAAGCCGGGTAGGTCTGATTTGACTAGCACATGCTGGCCAGTCGGGGTGCGCAACTCCCTCAAGCGGCGAGAGCAATCCGCACGTCGTGGAGATAGCGAGAATGATAATACGTCTTCACATGTACACTTGCATGCAGCGAAAGAGAATGGCATGTACAAATGATACTATGGTGTCACCGCTGATAAAGAGGAATGGATAAAAATACCCTCATCGTAAAATCATATTACTACTAAGACCAAGATGGCAGTATTGGGTACGCCCTGAGATAGAAACTGATTTATCGGTACCTGTTGTAAATCATTTTATTTCAGCTTGGCCAAGAAGACGAGGCCCTCTCGTATCTCAGAAATGTTGTCTTTAGCGAGCTGCTGAGTTCTCATCAACGCCAATAGTGCTTGCATATCGTCATTTCGTAGTGGCGTTTAAATCTCAAGAGCATGAATGCCATGAATGTGCTGAAGTCGTTTAGTAGTATCGAATGAAACATGGATAGACGGCCGCATTGTGAAAATTAGGTATCCACCTGGGTTGGCTGGTCGGAGTAGCTGGTGGAAGTCGCCATGGTATGGGTAAGGTATGTGAAGCGCGATAAGTCGGGGCGAGATATCGAGCGGTCAAGGAGAAAATAAGCGAGTCGGGTTGGTAAGGGGATGGATAAGCATGATAAGCATATAGGCCGGAAGAGGGGGTGCATTAGGCCGTTAAGGGGCGTCGGCCGGTAGCGATGTCCGTTGGGGCCGTTGGGAGGGGGTGGGGGGAGGAATGGCTTGGGACATCCTGCTCTTGATCGGGGGGGGGGGGGGGGGGGGGGGGGATGTACATCACCTTCAGGTGTTTGGGGCGCGCCGCATACGTGATTGTCGGTTCATGTTGCGCTTGAAGCGGGGGATCGCCCTCGTAGTAGGCTTTGCGCTTAGAATGTTGAAAGACGGAGGTGGTGTTGGCTTGTCGATGGTAAGAGAGAGAGGACACAAGACTTTGTCGAGGCGGGGGGGTGTCGGGTACTGGCCGATCTCCAGTCGCACAAAAGTCGAGCGGACACGGCTTAATAGAGAAGGGGCAAGAGCATCGGCGTCGGTCTCTTGGAGGGAGGAGGAAAGGTCGACATGGGCCGTCGATGTGAGACGGTAGAGTTCTGCGGCGGAGGGTGGGCCACCGGGCAAGTGGCGGCGGGGGTAGCAGCCCCAATCGGGGGTTGTGTGTGTATACAAACCCGCGGGAAACTTGAATTTTACGTACAAAATTAGTAACTTACTTTCTCCGGTCTTTTTTACCGGTTGTAAAAAGGGAGATCGGCGGGCGCCAAATGCAAATTAAAACCGTCGCTAGTAGACTTGTAGCATGCGCTTTCACCCCCTACTGAGAGGAAAATTGCCACGGGTATTTCTCTCCGAAACTCCTCCGTAGTAAGGCATTTTGGTGGTTGATCTTGAAAGATCGTTGCTGCTATACCATGTCTCGCCCTCCCGCCCATCGTTGGCGCCCGCCATTGCATTCGTGCTCACATTCCGCCCACTAAAAGGTGTTGTCAGTGCGTCGCCAAGTTGCGGGCAGCGAGCGCTTTGCTTATTGTTTTGCTTTCCGGTCGTCTTCCCTCCCTCCATCTCCCTACTTACCTTCAATTCGGTCGTGTCGTCTTGCCGACGCATACCCCTTAGACACAAACCCAGCCTTCCTCCTAGAATATTGTAATTAAATTGTTATACCCAATTATCAAAAATTGGTAAAGTACACTCAAGGACAAAATTCGACAGCATACTTCGAGAGCACACGAGTTTAGGGTAGGTTGAAACCCAGAATTTGGCCTACACTCACTAAGTCACGTGGAGCTGCGCAACTTCACATCACGATTCGCTCACGCTCCTCGAATTCGGCAGTCGGCCGAAGCATTTTCTACACTCCTCCACAAAAGTCCGGACATGCATTAAGCATAAGCTAGTCAAGAACACGATCCCCTCTCACCACGTCAAGCACGACGATACCCGAGTACCACCCAATTGTAGGAGAGCCGAGAAACAAGCCGTAAGCCGCCATCCGGGGTGGTCAGACCTCAGCTTAAAGCGGGTGTTGTCGGTGGAGTTTGTCGAATTAAGCCCAAAACTACCTGGAAAT
The DNA here is from genome assembly GCA_026401115.1 of Tetraselmis chui. NCBI lineage: Eukaryota > Viridiplantae > Chlorophyta > Chlorodendrophyceae > Chlorodendrales > Chlorodendraceae > Tetraselmis > Tetraselmis chui. Next base: position 7,794 of record JAPMLY010003370.1, on the reverse strand, counting down.
TGTCTGAACTACACACGTCATTATCAGCGCCACGATTGGGCATTGCTCAAGCGCTCATACCAAGCTGCATACCTCTCTGTGTTCCACATAACTGTATTTTTGCGGAATTCTTGGAGGGAGTTTGGAGGCGTGGGTGCCGTGTTCAATGCGCGAGGTCTGGTTTGCGGGTGTGTGAGTAGAGCACGGAAGTTCACGCCGCCGGCAAGGGTGATTTTTTGGAGTAGATGTTGCTGCTGATGACATGATGCAGATGGACATGATGGGAGATTCTGCAGCACCTGGACAGCAGCGAGCAGGCTCAGCATGTCTTCGTACTCCTCCGCCAAAATCGGGGCCGCCACAAGCACAGGCATGGCGCCACCCACAGAAAGTGGGCTGACATCGCGTTACTCTACCCGCTTTGACATCAAACGGTGCGGCAGCACCTCTACCTCCTGCCGTCCCAGCCACCCCCCTCAACACACTCACCTCCCTCCCTCCGCCTCGGCAAGCAGACACAACATCCTCTACAGCAGACACAGGGGGCACGTACCTCCACATCATCGAGCTGTGAAGATGACGCCATTCTAAGCTAGGCTGTGGTCCACTCTAAGTGCCCCTGTGCCGAGGTGCTTCGAACTTCCAGTCGTCCTCTTCCAACTTGGAACCCGGAAGGCGCAGATCGTGCAGGTTTTGGCGAAGCCGCTCTGTTGCACCATAGGCAAGTAGTACTATCATGGTTGCACTTATCGCTTCAATGCAACCGTGACGCAGTAATAAAAATATGTTTATTTCGAGACGAGGCAAGTGGTGAAGCACTGTCGCAGAGTTGTCTCGGTTTCCGACTCCGCAAAGTTTAGCTTCCCCGTTGAAAAATAAGTTACCCCGGGGACAACGAGCGCACCTTCCTCTTCCTTTCCGTGCTTACTTGTGCTGTCCGGGCCAGCAAGCGAGCAAAAACGCACATGACGCAGGTTTGGATAAGCACTGCAGTACTGCACGCTGTAAACATGCCAAGGCGATTGGCTTAGGGGAGGGGCGAGGTCCAACTTGGCCGTTAAGGACGCATCACGTTGACGGTGGTGTTTGGAATGCGTGGGTATGTGCTTGTGCCAACCACACCCGCCCCACGCGTGGCACGCGTCGGGAATTAGGCTCGGAGGTCAATAGGAATGAAGAATTGGTAAACATATATCGACACACCCCGCACAAATCGTCTCAGGAGGTGAGCCGACTTCGATGGGTGTTTGTTAGCACTAGCATCCCGTGGCATAGTACTTATGTACAAGGTAGCTATTTGTCATTCTAGTACTTAGTGTTATGCTATTAGCGGTACTCTATTCCCTATTAGTGGCGGTCGGCCGGCCATGCCGGTGCCTTCGCCAGCCGCCATCTCTCACTTCCCACTTCTCTAGTCACCACAGCCGGCCCCCTTGTGGGGCCGACATGACCTACGTGTAACTATCCGTTCCCAACTCTAACAGGTTATGGGCCCTCCACCAAGTTGCACTAGAGAAGAGCGTGTGTAAAGCGCTCGGCGCCACGCTAGTCCTACCTACTCCCACGTAAAAAAGAGTAGAGCGTGTGTAAAGCGCTCGGCGCCACGCTAGTAATTCATCGTCCCACCGACCCCACGCTTCGCCTTCGAGCTGGTTGTCCGCGACTGTCCTACCATCTCCCACGTAAAAAGGAGAAGAGCGTGTGTAAAGCGCCCGGCGCCACGTTCGCCCCACCCAGCTTTCAGTCTCACCTAGCCTTTCAGTACTTTAATTAGTACTGTTATTGTTTATCCCGAGGCAATGCCGCAACGCCCACCTTACTTAGCGAGAAGCTTAACTTTCCCACGGCGAAAGGGGGAGTCAACACGAGCGCCCGTCTATTTTTTATGCGTGCCTACACGCTCCTAACGGCCTTGTTGGCTGTGCTTCTTCCTCGCCGGTCGCTCTCATGCGTCGGCTAATTCCCCCGTGGACAGTTTTTCCCGCTACATGTCAGAATAGTACATTACACAGTACATTTGGAACTGCTTCATATCGGCAACTCGCCGGTAGCGGCATGTTCTTGTGAGCGCATGTCGCTACACCTACCCGGCCGGAGACACATGCTATAAGCACTACACCTTCTACCAAGATGACACCTTCCTCAACGCAAGCCAGGACGACGTCAAGACCTCGGCTACCTTGAGGGGGGGTGTTAGCACTAGCATCCCGTTGCATAGTACTTATGTACAAGGTAGCTATTTGTCATTCTAGTACTTAGTGTTATGCTATTAGCGGTACTCTATTCCCTATTAGTGGCGGTCGGCCGGCCCTGCCGGTGCCTTCGCCAGCCGCCATCTCTCACTTCCCACTTCTCTAGTCACCACACCCGGCCCCCTTGTGGGGCCGACATGACCTACGTGTAACTATCCGTTCCCAACTCTAACAGGCTTGGCATTGCGGCTCAGCTTAGAGCCGGAATAATTCGTAAATTAACATAATTCATAACAAATCAATGTGTGGGAGGTTGAACTCGTGAGTAGATGCGTGCGACGCGCATTGAAAATACGCGTCTTTACAGTACCTGTTATAAAACATTTTGACCATATATGAGTAAGTTATGATCGCTTGAACATTGTGCCCGAAAGCGGCTTGCCCTTGGGTTGTGCGCATATCGGTGGTAAGTCTACGTACGCGATTTCGTGCGTTTCCCCCACAGCGGCCTGCCCAACACCTCCTCCCTCCGTCGACTGTGCATTATATTTGTGCGACCGTCGCATCAGCGTTCATATTGCGGCGTTGCGCGCCCGTTACTCTTTTCGTCTACCAAGCACGGCGACTGTTTGAACGAGCGTGCCGCACGGGTGCGGGCGCGATAACCCCAAGTACACATGCCCGGCAGTGTTCGAACTCGCCCCTCGCAGTTGTCTGTGCATTCCATTTTGCGCGCAAAAGCATTGCCTGGGATTTCAGGATATTTGTCAATGAAATCGACGCATGATTACATTTTCTACTTGCGAAGGTGCAAAATCTTGTCCGGACTTTTGTGGAGGAGTGTATTAGAATTGTGAAAAGACGCGCCACGGTGTCGTAGCACGCGGCCGTGATTTATTTTGTTAGGGTTTAGGAAAGTGCGCGCATTTAATTGTAGAGCGCGGGAACGTTGGTTGAAAAATGTAAGGGGAGCGCTGTCGGTAATTGTCAACAACGCGAACTAAATCGCTCGCCCCCCCCCCCCCCCCCCCCCCCCCCCCCCCCGCCAAGGCAATGCGCGCTCAACGCCCGAGTACGTGGAAGCCGTGGAAGCCGCGTTTTCAGAGTCTAAATGTCGCTAAGTGCGTTCGTAAGACGAGGGCCCGCCACATGCACATGGCGACGCACAAACCCCATGATGAGTTTTTGGGGCTCACATCACCCCACGTTGAGGGCAGCACACCACCGGAAGATTAAGTGCCACGGCGGGTTTTGCACTCCAAGGGGCGCGTTTCAGTCAACCGCAAACACCAAGTACGTGGGCGACGTGCGTTGAAGGAAACGGGATCGGGCTGAATGGACTGCCATTTGCGTCTTGTGCACACGCCGAGCGAGGGTACCAAACACGCCAAAGGCAGCGCTATGCACTGTCAAGGATACTCGTGTATGGCGAGGCGCGTGAAAGGCATGCGCCGTAGGTGGTGTGAACAATATGTGGAGGCTGGTGCGTGGAGGCAACATGCAGGGGAAGGGGGGCAGTGGTATGGAAAGGGGTTGTCAGCGGGGCATAGCTTTTCGAGGATACAGCAATGAAATTCAAATCCAAAACTTGTATTGTAAAGCCGACAATAAGTGCAAAACCGGCAACCTACCCACTTCCCGTTTCGGCAAAATATGAAGATGCTATACCTTATTGAGTACATGATACCTAAACTTCTAAACACCACAAACGCAGTTCGCACGTTTAGGCCCCAAAAAGGGCCGACAAAGATATTATTCACGACGGGCCCACCCAAGGCCTAGTGCGTCCCCCAAAATGAGGCCGTCGAGGCGCGTGTGTGGCTTTGGCCTCATGCGTCGCCTGAAAATGCAGTGGGGCCATCCCATTTGTCACTTTCGTAATTACGGCGACGCGTGCTATAAAGGCAAATACACAACGCCCCCCCCGACTTTGCAACCGTTGTGCGCGACTCGAATGCGGATGTCACACCACACCCGGTGCATGGACGTATCGGCCCATGATCATGCGCCCCAGAGTTCCAGGATTGCACTCGGAAAACACGTGCCAATATGTAGGCGCCACAAATTTTGTTGGTTCGGTTGCCGGGGCCGTCGGGCTTGACGGTTTACGCGGCGCGCAACATACCGTCCGTGGAAGAGTACACGGGCAGGCGCGCATGCCAGCCGCATGCAAGGGGCGTGAGCTAATCGTTCGCTCAAGGAGAGCCTCCACCACGCGCACCTCCGCAACATCACGCCGGAGTGTCTTGGCACCTTTGCCAACGGTAACGACATTCATCACCAAGTCGGAGGCGTGCGCCTCGGGCATCTCGGTTGACGCTTTTGGTGTGTCAATTGCTGGTGAAACGCGGAGGCGGGGCAAGGGATCCACAAGACACCTCGAGATATGTCTTAAAATAGGCGGGGGCGAAGATCATCGACGCCCGCCCATGCTTCTTTGTCTTTCATTCCCTTTTCGAACTTATTTCTTTGGGTGTGGTAAGGGACAAACATGAATCAAAAGCTTACTAAGGTTAGAGATCGATGGTATCGTCGATATTTTACAAGCGCTTTTCGGTGGGATTTCGGGTACATTTCGCAGTCGGGGTCTCCGAAACTTCCACGAAATACGTCGATATAGTCCGGATGATATCATCGATCCCTAGCCTTAAAGCTTACATACTACAATTGAAATGTATTCACGTACCACTATGCAATGGTATGCTAACATGCCAGACAGTGTACAAGCCTGATGAACTGGAGGCATGACCTCCCGCACGGGCCGTTCGACGATATTTTATTTCGCGTCATCATGTAGTGTCGTTACCATCTGATCCGACCGACAAAGGGACGCTGCCGGTATTGTAGGAGTGGTTTAATTTTCTTGGACTAGTTTTGTGAGCCTATGTAGAAGGTATGATGTCACTCCTCGATTAAAAGGATTGAGAGAAGAGGATGAAAATAATGCTACGACCATAACCTCCCCCACACCGCACAACTGATTCGCAACAATACGCCCCTCTCACCAACGCCGCCCTCCGCCGCCGCACGGGCCCGATACCGTGACAGACATCCTCCACATCGTTAGGAGTCGCACTGGCACCTCTCATACATGTAGAATAGCCAGCCTCATATCGCTTATCACCCTACGCACCGACCCCTTGATAAAATCGTGTCGATGGCACGCCCCGAAACCACACGCATCTTCGCCCAACTCCACATGCACGTCGTCATCCAATGGTTGCACGCACTTCTTTCTCATCCACCGCCTCAAATAGTCAAATCACGCAAGACACACGCCAGACCTCACGACCATACACACGTATCCAACCCCGCAAGGGTGCCGCCAACATGCCGCACAACAAATTCCCGGGGGGGAGGAGAGGGGGGGGGGGGGAGTAAAAACCCCCAACACACTATGCAGAGGTTGGACTAAGGCGATAACGGTCTAGCTCCAAACTACTAAGTTCTATATATGGCTTACTTGGGAGGCCCGAGAGACAACAACCGGTTGGCAACCGACACATGTTGTGCATCATTTAATTCACTTTCATTAAATGGTCTAATGTACTGCGATCCGTCGGATGCGATAGTTAGTGTGATTGTTCCAATTGAATTCTTTGTTTTAGTACCGCCCCTTTCCTTTAATTGTATGCATCTTCTTATCATTGTACCAATTAATAGTGCAGGCCAATTAAAAGAGGTCACTGTCAGAGCGACGCATTTTAGAAGTGATGCATAGCGGTGTGCATAAGGGTGTAGCAAGCCATATACAAGCGAAAAATGGAGAGGGTTCTGGGGCACTTTTTGAAGCATGTTACACGAAGCATGGATCTTCTAGTACTTTGACATAAGTGGCATATTGATTGGTTGTCTAGAGAGGTCCGTGCCACAATTTGTTTATTAAGCAATACATGGTTGTGTGCATAAAGGTGTAATATGCCATATGTACGCATAAATAGAGAAAGGGGTGGGGCACTTTTATTTGGAACCATGACCATGTTTCATACACACTCAAAGAAACCCAATCATGCGGTGACCCTAGTCAACCCTCAATGTACATATTTAAAGTGATGTGATGTTGTTAATAGCTATGAAGTTGCCAACGGTTATTGCGCGTCACGTTGCTGACAATGCTGTACCCTAATGCGCAAAACTGCCTCCCTGTAGAGAGTTTTCAACTTCTCTTCGCTATTGGCATAGGGTTTAGGGTTACCCTTAAGGAAACACCATAGAGAGGGTCATGTGGTGCTCAAGTACTCATACACATAATAAAGAGTTGAAATACATTTACAGACCCCCCAATTAAATTTGGTACCTCAAAGAAAACATTCAATCGGGACAGCCTAAAGTATAATCTTCAAAAGGCCCCATGGTGGATGTGTTTCCTTGAGCGTGTTTTGCTCTTGAAACGTTAGCATCGGAGGTAGCCGTTTCTCATAAACACTATCTGCGATTACGACTTCAATATGCCTTCATATGATGACAATGTGGATAGACAACTAGGACGACAGTATTCCCTTGATGGTATACATGTTCATCCTTTGGAGCTTGTCATATTGCAGCGTTGGCGGCACGCGAGAAGCGGGCGGAACATCGGCGATTGTCGCGGCTTGGACGGTGGAGACCAATTCATGACGTATGTATTTATGATGATAACTGTGTCACTAATGTCGAAATGTAATCCCGCGGAAAGACTAAGATATGTTCTTACTCCGACCGGGAAGCTGTGACGAGAATGCCCAATGTATTGAATGCGTTTGTAAGTGGCTTCAAAACGAGTCCGAGAAATTATTTATGTGCCCGTCAATTTATATATCTTTTTGTCTCAAGCTGTTGTTTCATATACAAATTGAGTGACATATCAACTATGCACCGCGGGAAATTGTTCATACCATCCAGACCTCCTTTACCTTATGCAGAAACTGCATGAACTTATAAATCTGCTCTGTGATGAGGGCTTAGGGTTATGCTTGGAGAGGGCAAACAAGCTCTGCTTGCCGCTGACGTTGCCTCACTTGAGTGGTGCATGGCCCGGCCGCACACTCAAAGGTATCGAGCACAACTAGACAATTAAGGGAGTAATGTCGTCAAGTGAAAATATGGAGGGGGATACATTATTTTTCTATTCAATTTATGCTTTCTGTACCGTTCGACACCCGTCCACCCCGTCGCGCCCAGTAGTATCCGGACGGGAAAGCATTTACCAAAGGTCTACCGCGACAGTGCCATCTATCCCCTCGGGTGTGTCAACAAAGCAGCCTGTGTGTGTGTGTGTGTGTGTGTGTGTGTGTGTGTGCGTGGGGTGGGATTTGTGTGTGGGGTTGTACGTGTTTACGTGCGTATATGTGTGTGTGTGTGTGTGTGTGTGTGTGTGTGTGTGTGTGCGCGCGCGGATGTGCGGGTGTGAATTTGCGTGTGCGTGTGGGTGAGGGTGAGAGTGAGTGTGCGTAGTATGTGTGTGTGAGCATGTGTGTGTGTGTGTGGATATGTATAGTGTGTATACGTGTGTGTAGGTGTGCGAAATTGCAGGGGTGTGTTTGTATATGCGTGCATATGTGTGCGGGGGGGTGTAAATGTATACAAGTGTGTGTTAGTGGGGGTGTGTGTGGGCGTATGTGTGTGCATGTGTGTGAGCGTGTGT
>JAPMLY010003369.1:0-22270 GCA_026401115.1 Tetraselmis chui | reverse complement strand
CAACCACTCGCACAGTGAGTACGCCTTGACTACGCATACGCACACTGGGTTCGCCCCGACCAACCACTCGCACAGTGAGTACGCCCCGATAAGTCACACGCACACTGGGTTCGCCCCGACCAACCACTCGCACAGTGAGTACGCCCTGACTACGCATACGCACACTGGGTTCGCCCCGATAAGTCACACGCACGCATGGAATACCATCACGGGCAAGCCCACTTTTTTCAGCGGCTCGTACAACGACCTCACTGATAAGCCAGGGCCTGCGACGTGGCTGGACCTTCAGGGCCGGCCCATGTGGACAAACTACTTCTCTTTAGGGGGGACGACGGATACTGTGACAATTGGGTCAAATAGCTTCAAAAGTGGCGACTTCGCTCCCAACGGTCAAGGCGTGTATGACCTTGGCGACCCCTACGCCCGGTGGCGGCGCTTTTACGTGGAGGAAATATATGCTGACAAGGGAATCGACGCGGGCAACAATCGCATCACGAACGTCGCACCCCCAGTAGGTTACTACGATGCTGCAACGAAAGGTTATGTTGACGAAGCCGTACCAACGTGGATTGGGAAAATTTCATATGACGACATCGGGCAGTTCATGGAGCCAGTGCAGTCCTCGAACTATGATATCGTATTGCATGACTCCTTGACACCGGTGTCGAACTCGACGTACAATCTGGGGCAGAATCTGAGACGGTTTTTATTTGGCTACTTCCAGCGCGTGCGCCTGGGGGAAAACGATCCGTACTATGACGACGAGGCTATCACATATGAATTCCTTCGGTCATACGTAACTGAAAACGCACAGGGTGCATCGTCATGGAGCGGGATCAGCGACAAGCCTGAGTTCTTGAGCAAGATATCATATGAAAATGGTGTGGACCCGGAAAACCCCTCAAATTATGACATCGTGGTTAGCGATTCGATCATTCCGGACGGACTTTACAGCATTGGACGTGAGAACAGACGTTTTGTTTACGGATATTTTCAGCGGGTGCGTGTTTCTGAATCACCGTACGACGATGATGAGGCAGTACCGTTACAATTCATGCGCGATTACGTCGCAGCGAATGCGATGTGGTCGGATTGGAGCGACATCAGAGGAAGACCGGACTGGACGAACACATTCAGTGGCGACACAACTACGATCAGAGTAGGAAGTAATTTAGTTCCGAACGCCTTCCAACTCGATATAGGAAGTGTGTCCTTGCCGTGGAGGCACATTTATTCTTCATATTTGACTGTATACAGCTTTGCTTACTTCAGTGGATCGCGTATCCAAGGGGTAGGCGCCCCGACAAGTGACACCGATGCTGCCACTAAAAAATACGTGGATGACACCGAAACGGACACGAGATCGTACGTGGACGCACAAAAGCAGGACCTGTTGAGCCAAATTAGCACGTTATCTACACAAATGGGGCATATAATCAGCATCCTAGCGGCCGAGATGAGAGAAGAGGAGATCCCATTCAGAGTAATCTACAGCGAGGATGATAACTCTAAGATGTTGACTGTTGGTCAGGCGAGGGCCTTGCATTTCATTTTTCCTGCCTCGCTACAGAACCACACAGACCTTATTACGGAAGTCAAGCTCACCTTTTCATGTCGAAAATCGACGGGCTTTATATTTCTCAAGGGTCGAAGCACCACAAGCCTAAGTTGGGACATGACCGGCACTGATCTATTGGTACAGGAATCGTTTCCAGCCTTTGGTTTGTCGACCGGCTCATTGGATGAGATACTGAACGTCAAAGTTACACTACGCGTCACAATAGCTTCAAACGTGTATACGGTGGCTTCTACCACTGTGAAGGTGCGTGACCGTTTGGAGCAAGATTTCACAATGTTTATGTAACTACTAGTTATGAACGCCGGCGCCTCGCGTCGCCTCGCCTCTTATGCTGTTGGGCCGACTCCGCTGCCCTCCGCGTCGGGACACGCTTGCGCACTGGGCGTTGGCCCGCCAAGCCGCGGGCGGGCGGCGGGGAAGCTGGCTTGGGTGGTGAGGGTTTTTGCTTGCGAGTTCGGTTTGCAATCGGGGGCGCTCGGGCTCTGAGCGCATCGACCGGCTGCTTCTTGGCGCGGGTGGGGGCGCTGGTTGTGGCTTTGGCGTTGCTTTCCCGGCGCTCCTCCAACCGCTCCTCTTCCTCAGCCTCGGGCACGACTGGCAAGGCTCCCGACGGCAGCATGGTCTTCGACTTGGTGGCTAAGTGGCTCTCGAGGCTGTCAAACGTCTTGCGCAAGTAGCCGATGTTGACATCGCTGGCGTGGTTGAAGAAGCCGGCGATCTTTTCGCTGATTTGCGTGGCGGTGAGCGACGGCTTGCGGCGTGACATCTCCCGGTGTTTCCATGTTACTTGGGCGTGGCGCACGTCCAGCGGCGTTACGGATGTGTCAATGAGCCGGCCGTTGTGGAGTTGTTTGAAAGTCAGACCGGCGGCGATGAAGGCCTTCTTCACCTTGGGACCGGCAGGGAGAGGCAGCCCATCCTTCTTGCGGCCGATACCCACCAGCCACTTCCTACCTGCTTCGGGGTGCCCTGCGGCGAGCGTCGCGTCCACAGCAGACTTGATGTCTGGGTGCTTCGACAAATCAAACGAATAGGGTGTTCCAAAGCGGCTCTTCCCCGTTTTGAAATGAGCTATGTAGATCTCCCCGGTGCGGCGATTGTACCAATCGTCCCGGGAGGCATCTCCGACAGATGGGTTGTACCGGCGGCCATCATCATCGCGGATCTCGATTCCTCCAAGATTGTCCCGCAGTCCGAGGAGTTTCACTTGCAAGAAGGCTGCGAGCCAGGTGGTAGACGGCCCAACCTCGCTCCTCACCTTGGGGAGGTAGCGGACGAGCATCTCATAGCTCGGGACGGCGTGGAGGTCGGACTTTGCCTTATTGGCTTGCACCTCGCGGTCCGCTTGGATGGCTTGAAATAAACCGACTTCACCCTCGCCGAATCCCCCGCGGTACGTCTGAAGCACGTCCGTCCCGAGGCTGTCCCGGAAGACCCCCCAGGCGCCGAAGGTGGTCGTGATGTGCCCCAGCTTTTTTGAGTAGCTTTGTGTTACCTGCTTGAGCGCCGTGGACTTGGTCCGCGCGCGGGCGCGCTTCCCGGCGGTGGAGGTGGCAACTGAGCCGCTCGTCACCTCATCGTCATCGTCGTCGTCCTGCCCGGCCACCGCCCCCACGGAACTATCCATGGCAGTGGCGTCGGCCTCCACTTGGATGATAGTTTTGGTGTTTTTCGCCCTGAGCCACGCCATCACCCCCTCGGCGTCGCGAAGCACCGGGACGGCATTATCATCGGGATCTGCCTTGGCGAACTCCGTGCGAATCTGGCGGAACGTACGGCGAACGTCGTCAAGGTAGACCTTGGAGTACGTCTCCGCGACTAGCCTACCGTCCTTCATGACTTTGCGCGCACTCGTGCTGCCCATATTGTGTTTCTCCACGTCACCGCTCCAAAAGGTATCGATTTGCGCCCATGTGATGGGGGTAGATGTGCCCTTCTGCGGGGTGTCCTCGAGGCACTGCTGGTAGTCAGGGCGTGGGGGCTGCGCCGGGGGCGCAGAGACCTGAACCCTGGGGAGATCGATGGGCGGGAGAGGACTCTTATCCTTGTACAATCCCTCCAACTTGACCCCGTGAGTTTCCTCAAGCACGGCTCGGAATCGTGGATCGAGAGCACGGATACGATTGATTTCCCTCTCCCCCCAATTGTATCCTTGGAGAGTCTTTGTCGCTGGTTTGCGACCGGCAATCACGCTTCGGACCGCGGAGATGAGCCGCTTGGCGGCCGCATTCTCCTCGTAGTACGCTTTGGCGCGGGCGCGCTTGACTTCGGGGGAGTCGGGCATGATGCGATTGTTTTGTTATCCCCGGAGAAATTATTTTCTGTCCGCTCAAACGCACTTTAAACGCACTTTAAACGCACCAACACCGGAGGCCCCGGGATATTTTCTCCCCTTAGGTTAAAATGACGGAGTACGTGGAACATCTGACAGTGGGCGAACTTAGGAGAATCGCTAAGGTTCATCTCCTCTACCTTCAAAAGGACAGGGAGCGTTCGCGCAGGTACTATCAACAAAACGGCGAAGCGCGCCGAAAGGCAAATCTTGAGCGCTACCACCGGAACAAAAAGCGCGGCGGCACAGATCACCGCGAATCAAAGATCAAAGAGAATGATCCAAGCTCCAACGAAACGTAGGTGCGTTTAAACGCACTGGAATTATTTTCTCCGGGGGAATACAATAAGAAGATATGGACGCCTCAAACGCTCAAATGATCGCAAGCGCTACATCCCCCAAACCCCATCGTGTGGAAAAACACTGGGGGGTTGAGTGGCTTCGCAAAAACGGTAAGGACGGAGAGAATCCTTATTACATCGTGCTACAAAACGCAAAGCCCGGAGACATAACCGTCACGTGCGAGTGCGTAGTCAAGGCGTAGTCGTCGTGCGTGTGGCTGGTCGGGGCGTACTCGTTGTGTGTGTGTGTGACAGTGGCGTACTCCGCGTGCGTGTGTCCAGTCGAGGCGTACTCGTTGTGTGTATGATTTTCAAGTGCATAATCACTTCCAGCGGCCAGTAGTTGTACCTCGACAATTTCCTCGATGTCTGGCCTGTCTGTCAAGTCGTTGTACGAGCCGCTGAAAAAAGTGGGCTTGCCCGTGATGGTATTCCATGCGTGCGTGTGTGCGATAGGAGCGTAGGCGTCGTCGTGCGTGTGTGCAACAGGAGCGTAGGCATCGTCGTGCGTGTGGTTGGTCGGGGCGTAGGCGTCGTCGTGCGTGTGTGCAATAGGAGCGTAGGCATCGTCGTGCGTGTGGTTGGTCGGGGCGAACCCAGTGTGCGTATGCGTAGTCAAGGCGTAGTCATCGTGCGTATGCGTAGTCAAGGCGTAGTCGTCGTGCGTGTGCCCGGTTGTGGCGTAGTCGTCGTGCGTGTGTGCAATAGGAGCGTAGGCGTCATCGTGCGTATGCGTAGTCAAGGCGTAGTCGTCGTGCGTATGCGTAGTCAAGGCGTAGTCGTCGTGCGTGTGTGCAATAGGAGCGTAGGCGTCATCGTGCGTATGCGTAGTCAAGGCGTAGTCGTCGTGCGTGTGTGCAATAGGAGCGTAGGCGTCATCGTGCGTATGCGTAGTCAAGGCGTAGTCGTCGTGCGTGTGTGCAATAGGAGCGTAGGCGTCATCGTGCGTATGCGTAGTCAAGGCGTAGTCGTCGTGCGTATGCGTAGTCAAGGCGTAATCTTCGTGCGTGTGTGCAACAGCGGCGTAGTCATCGTGCGTATGCGTAGTCAAGGCGTAGTCGTCGTGCGTATGCGTAGTCAAGGCGTAATCTTCGTGCGTGTGTGCAACAGCGGCGTAGTCATCGTGCGTATGCGTAGTCAAGGCGTAGTCGTCGTGCGTGTGTGCAATAGGAGCGTAGGCGTCATCGTGCGTATGCGTAGTCAAGGCGTATTCGTCGTGCGTGTGTTCAACCGGGGCGTAATCGTCGTCGTGCGAATGATTTTCCGTCGCGTAATCACCTCCTTCCAACAATGCCCTACGTGGTGTGCTGGAGGCGTCTAGCCCGTACAAGTCCTGAAAATAGGCTTTGCTAAATGGCCTCGTTGTTGAGCCGAAATCAACACTTGTATCAGCCTGCGGCAAGATGTTGTTGGACACGTTTTGGTCCCCGTCGAGCAGCGCCCGGCGAGAGAATCCTTCCGAGTTTTGGGCGAATAGGTTCTTAGCAAATACGTCGTGGAAGTGCCCGGTTTGCCACGGCTTCGTATACGTCCCTATTGTGTTCCCACCTGTTTCAATGTTATTCGGCGTGAGATTGGCGTACACCGTGATGTCATCGGTATCAGAGCGGCTGGATTTGACCATGTTGATATTGATGCTGTCATTCACGGTGATGTCGGTGGTGTAGATTGTCCACCACGGGTAGTCCAGCGCCCCGAAGTCGCGTTTGTTGTGGTCGACACCGATCAGCCCGTCTCCCTCGATTTTCAGGTGCTGCACGAGATTCGATCCAGCGCCTATTTCCTCCTTCATTTCTCCCAAGGTGTTGCTTAGGCTCACCAAGGTGTTGCTCAAGCTCACTCCATCAAGCATAACCTCTTCGGCGAATACAGTCTTCCACTCGTGGGATTCGCTGCCGAGTGAGTGAATCGGACCAACCAACGCAGCCGTAGTCGGCAGAAGGGAGGCTCCCACGGAGATGTCTTTGTCAAACCCCGCGGCGGTGATATTGTCGGTGCGGATGTTTGCCGCGCTGAACTCGTTGGAAAACGCAGCTACCGTGTCAGTGAGCGCCGTCAGGTCTGTCGTGACTCCCTCAATGTCCGTGTCCTGCCTGTCATTTTCCGTCTCCTCCAGCGTCACCCGGGCCGCTAGCTCCCGGTAAAGCAATTCGACCTGGCTGAGGTCCACCTCCACCGCCCGGCGGCCGTTCAGCTGTAGCGGCGCCGATGCTTTCCGTGACTGATTCATTGTTAATCTTAGCAAAAGCTATTTTTAGCGTCGCCGTGAAACGTCCGCCGTTGAGGTCCAAAGTTCGCCCGTCGTCGTCGCTTAGCCGGATGCTCACATAGCTTAGGTAGCGGTTGGCCACGTCCACGAAGGCGTCCGAGGAGTAGTGGTCAATTTCATTGAACTGGGCGGAGCTCGGTATCTTTGCTAGGATGTCACCCACGCGCCTTGTCCGGGGGTCGCGGTTTTGAGTGAGGAGGTTGCTATGCACGAAAACGCTGCTAGTCCGCGTCAAGTCCACGATACGACTAGCGGTGAGCAGCAACTCTCCGTCGACGATTTTGGCAGAGTCACCGACTGATAAGCCTAGTAGCCGAGTGCACGTGGTACCTTCCCCGATCACAACATGATGATCCGCGAATTCCGTTGCAATTAGCGAAAGCCTATTAGTGTTCTCGTCGTAACTCGCCACGTAGTCATCGAGACGCCCATCATTTAGGAATGCGACGATATCGTCGACTGACCTATTCCCGCGGGGGAGCTCGATGGTGACCGGCTCTCCCGGAATTTCACCACCGTCGTCGTATTTAAGAACAAGCGTGTCATTCCCCTCGAAGACGCTATAATATGTGTGCGGGAGCCACGCGTTCAGCAGCCGAACCTGCATGGTGAAACCCTGGGGGACGGTCAGTGGATCGAGTAGGGAGAATACGTGGGTCCCGTCATCGAGCGTCGCATCAGCATACGCCGTGTCCAAGTACAGCTGCTGGAGCATCTTTTAAACAATATCGAAGAAAAACTGGGGTTGGGGCTGGATTGTTGGTTGCTTGGCCCTCGACCGGCGCTTTTCAGCCTTTGCCGTCCTGGCGCGCAAAAGAGCTGCCTTCATCTTCTCGCTTGCTACTCGTTTAGTTTTGGGCTTCGGGTCAAGGCTGGTTGGTTCTTTTTCGCCGGCCGAAATCTCTCCACTAGCCACATCGCTCCCCCCAGTATCGCCAAGTACCTCAGGAACGGTGTCTTGTTCACCGTCTCCGTCACTGCCGTCGCCGCGCTCGAGATCGCTCCGTCCCATGCCATTTCTTTTCTAAACTAGACAATAGAAAATAAATAGATAAATGAAATAAATGGCGTCTACTTCGTCTACTTCTTCTCTACTCGATACCATCGGTGATGAGGTTGATCGTGGTGAAGCGGTCTCATCCGTGGGCGCATGTACGGCTGCACCGATAGATCCCCATTTGCTTGCTCGGAGTTCAAACTACGGGACGGCGGCATGGTGGAAGGAAAACTACGACGGGTTCGGGTTCACCGACGAGCAATACCAAGTGTTGGAGGCAGTAACCTGGGGGGTGGCTCCAAAAGAAATCCGAAGATACTATAAAAGGAAGAACGTAAAATGCGGTTCACCATCGAAAAAAGGTCAGCATTCACAGTGAAACCCCCGGCGTTCTTGTGTGACAAAAAGATACACGAACAAATCGTGTCGCCGCTGCCCGACAGACCATTTTTTATGGCAATTATCGGTTCCGCGGGCACGGGTAAAACGTCGATGCTCGTGAACCTACTATCCTCCAAGCAAGCTTACCGCAAGGCCTTTCACCACGTCCACGTCGTTATGCCACCACACAGCGTGTTGAGTTTGAAGCGTAACATTTTCAAGAACCACGATAGAATGTACGACGATTTGGATTGGGGCACGCTTGACGGGATCCGCGAGGCGGTGAAGCAATCGGCGGAGAAAGAGAAGAATACCTTGTTGGTCCTCGATGACGTGACCGCTTCCTTGAAAGATAATGAGATTCAGCACATTCTGCGCGAGCTGATATTCAATCGCCGCCATTACCGACTGTCCATCATCATCCTTGTTCAGTCTTACAACTCGATGCCGCTTGGCATACGCAAGACGCTCAGCCACTTTTTGATGTACAAGCCCCGGAACAAGAAGGAAACCACAGCGATATTCGAGGAGCTGATCACGCTTCCGCGGGATGAAGCGGACGAGGTCATGAGGTTTGTCTTCGACCGGCCATTTGCCTTCATGTATGCCGACACGGGGACGGGGGAGCTGTATAAGAATTTCGATCGTATAGGTATACATGACAGCAATGCCGCGGCGGAAGACCAAGATTACTCGGGAAAAGAAAACGAAGAAACCGGCACGCACACGAGCGGCCGCTAAAAAACCGAAACCCATAACCCGTGTTATGCGTAATCAAAATGTGCGGGTAAACGTGGTGCAAACAGTAACAACTGGTGAATCCACGCCGGGCAATCAACCAGAGCCCTTACCCTTTACGCGTGGTTGGACAATGGGGAACAACACCCCGGCACCGACGATTTTACAGCAGCCAGCGGTGAGTTCAATCATGCGACCGCATGATCACTTCAAACACGCCGCGTCACCCATCGCCCAATCCGTGAGGCAGATGCCCCAGGCCGTGCCTGTGCCGGAAAAACCAATGATGGAAGCGGCGAACCCGAGGTCATTTACCCCGGACTCCGAACGGCCGTCAACATCGGGTGTCAAACAGCTTGTTAGATCTTTCGAAGACCTTTCTCCGAGCCAAACCAAACTAAACCGACCCCCCCACGATGACTGGATTCTAGACAACCCTTTTCTCTTTCGACCGGGGGTAATGGATGAAGTAGCAGAGAGATTGGGGGTGAAATTAAAGCCGGGGATGAAGAAAAAAGGTGGGGAGGAGAAGGCTTCATTTATTAAACAAAAGCTAGCCGAGAGGCGGGAAAAGGGTAAAGCACCCATGTGAAACAAAAATCTGGTCTTATAGCAAACACGCACAACCATGGGACTCGGGCGATACATCGGTCAAAAGCTCCACAGTCTTAGAAACATCGGCCAGAAGGTCGCCCACGGGGTTCGG
Source organism: Tetraselmis chui (assembly GCA_026401115.1). Taxonomy (NCBI): domain Eukaryota; kingdom Viridiplantae; phylum Chlorophyta; class Chlorodendrophyceae; order Chlorodendrales; family Chlorodendraceae; genus Tetraselmis; species Tetraselmis chui. The sequence goes on along the minus strand of JAPMLY010003369.1, from coordinate 12,927 downwards.
GTGGCTGGAAACAAGCTCGGCGGATGGATGCTCTCCGCAGCTGCGCCTGTTGCCGCCTTCAACCCCGTGCTCGGTGCTGGCATCGCGTCGGCCGGCGCCATTGCCCGCGGGATCGGCGGGATTGCTGGCGGCGTGGAGGGGGTTCTTGATGGAAAAGCGCCAGATCTTAATAGTATTAAGGGTCATGCTGCGGCTGTCAGATCCGCGTACGGCCAGATGAGAGGACCAGGATCAAAACTTGAAAGAGGCTAACGAAAATATTTTCTGTAACGATACTATAAAAGAAAACCATGGCCGAAGTGCGAAGCTCGCTCAGTGATTCGTTCGTGTACGGTAACAAGCCCGTGGCGGCGCCTGCCACGAAGTCTCGGGTCCACATCTACCCCGAGAACGGATCCAGCGGCTTCCTACCGGGAAACACTATCAGATTTGTGCTTCCCACAGGGAATCGCGGGGAGTACTTGAATTCGCGACAGAGCTACCTGAAATTTAAGCTTCAAAACTTGGATGCAGCAAGCGAAATGGCATCATTCAAGTTCGATTACTCCGCGCACGCAATCATCAGGTCCTTGAAGGTGTCCGCTTCTGGGGGTGCCGGCGGCGGTGTGCTAGAGAATATTGAAGAGTACAACGCCCTTGTCCACGCACTATTCGACGTCACCGGGGACAAAATCCAGATGGAGACTACCGGAACGATCTCGGAGGGTTTTAGTAGGGAAGTAGATGCTACAGATAGCAGGATCTTCTGTATTCCCCTGATGAGTGCTATCATAGGTACGAACCAGCAGAAATATCTTCCGGTCGGCGCAATGGCCCGCACACATCTGACCCTCGAGCTCACCTTGGGGGATTTGGATAAGGTGCAGGAGGGGAATAGGCCTTGGATGCTCAAAGACGTGGAGTATGTCGCCGAGATGATCCACCTGGATCCCACCGTCGATCGTGCCCTGGTTGAGGCCAATAGCGGTGGGATCGTCATTCCGTATTCCACTTTCTCACAGCACCGGTGGATCGCCCCAAATGGAAGCAGCTCGATGTCGATGGCATTTTCTTCACCGTATAAGTCGTTGAAAACGCTGATAGTTCACTGTTCCGGAAGGACGCAACCGACTATAGCAGCATCAAATACGTCTCCGAACGCAAGAATGTTGTTGGAAACAGTGGGCGTTATCAATACACCATCAACGGAGTATTAACCCCATCAAAGCCCGTCGATTCTGACGCGGAGGCTTGGGCTGAAACACAGAAGGCGTTCCACGCATACGGGTCCCTCGAGCATATGGGCATTGTGACGGATGGAACCTGGGGCCTCGACGAGGGGAAATATCTTATCGCCACCGACCTTGAGTCCCAGAGCCACAAGTCCATGTTCTCGCAGAATGGTATTGATGTTTCAACGTCGGTGTCGCATCTCACAGTGAACTTCGATTCCGCACTTGACGCGAGCGTAACGGTCGACGTGTTTTCCCACTACGATGGCTTTATCGTGGTCGGAGCGGATGGGCTTGTGAATGTTTTCTACTGATTACAACAAATGGTCGCGCGCAGGATCGTAGTTAGCACCCAAGAGCGCGTGAGTGGGGAGAAACACGCCTTCAGTGTTCGCACGCCAGCCTTCCAGAACGGCAGCGGCTTCCAAGGTAAACCCCATGTTCGTTTCTCGCTGGAGTGGTGCACACCGATCACCGGCTTCACAGGTGTGGAGCCCGACCCCCTTTCGATCATGCTGTGCTCTCCGTCGATCCGACAATCAAACTGCTACAAAAGCTGGGATCCCGCAAACAACGACTCAATCCTAGGTCTTTTTCAGTCTTGGCGTGGCGGGAACGTATTTGGCGAGATGGCTGATTCGTCGTACGTCCAAAGCAACACGTGCGCTGGGATATGCGACGGTTCGCGGCTAGTACGCGGTGACATGTCTTTCTACCTCCTTCAGGGCCCGACGAAGCTTAGAACCAGTGTGCTCCCGTGGACGCCTACGTTCGTAAACGATTTCACCTTTAGCCTCGTTTTCTGGGTGGAAGAGCCCGAGCGTAGCATTTATCCGCCCTTCTTTCACGTGTGGATGAATGTCCACGGACCAAACGAAAGGGTCCCCGTCGACTTCCGCTCTTTCCGTATGGACCGAAACGACGGCACAAGGTGGCAGGTCGCGGTCTCGCATTGCTCATTGGTTCATCTCTACGGCGCGCAGGCGTACGGGCTCGCAATCACTAGCAGGACCTTCGTCGACGACCCGTACCAAGGCCTAAGCGTCCTTGGATTTCTGCCGGGATCACGCGCGCAAGACGCGTTGAGCTACGTGGGACAGAAGCTCACTCTGAAGGGTGTTAACGAAGACACTGTGGGGATTCCGATCCGGCGGTCGCTAGATAACGTGGGTGAGATCGACCTTCAACTGCGGACTGCGACGCAATTTACTGAGCTTGGCAGTGGCGAGTCCACGGCGTACGTAATTTGTCTTACCTTCTACCAAATACCAGACGAAGAAGAATGACCTTCCGCCATACGCTCGGAACGGCGAAGTTCCCTGGGAGTGTTTTGCCCCCGGGGCTGCACGAGGGCTTTGTGGAAATCTTCGAACCGCAATCAGACACCAGCGGCATCTTCGACGTTGATGATGACGATTCAGCCCCGGAAATGATGGAGAGCTCTATAGAGGTCACCCCCGCCGACGCCTTCAGTGTCACCATCACGCTTTCTTTCTTCGACACGTAGTAACACACCATGTCACTTGTCCAAACAAACCTGCGGCTGTCGGACACCAATAGGCCCGATGTAACCACCTACCTCCCACCGTGGAACTATCTACTTGGCTTCACCACGAGCATCCGAAAAAATTCTATCGGGAACACGGTAGAGGAGCCGCGGATGCTTACCTTGATTGATGTGGGAGGACTTGACATTAGACCCGGCACCCTTTTTCTCAGGTCAAAACAAAATGAGTGAAAGCGAGGCCGCCGTTCAGATCGAAAATCCCTTGCTTGAGAAGTGGCGCGCACACGCGAAAAAACTAAGGCGCTTGCATGGAGATTCCTATTCGTTCTTCAAGGGACGTGCGGACATGGCGTTGTTCACCACCGTCGCACTGAGTCTCGGCGTGGGTTGCTTGAACCTTACGTACGGAATCGGGCAGCCTTCGGCTACAACCGGGGTTCCCGCCATCGTGAGCGGATGTCTTTCACTTCTCAGCGGATCCGTGGCGGCGGTGAACCGGGGGCTCGAATGGCCGAACAAGGCGGAGCGGCACAACGACTATTCCTCGCGTTTCGGCGAAGTCGTTCGTGATATCAACACGGAATGTACGCTCCGGCTCCTGAATAATGCCGAATATACGTCGGAGGGGGATTTCATCCGTCACACGAGTAATGTGATGAGCCGGCTAGAGGAGAACGCTCCAAATATCCCCGGGTGCATTGAAAAATCTTACTCTACCTCAAAATGAGTGGTGTCACCGAAGTCCGCCTGTACCGAAACACCGTCGACGAGGTTCCGGCGGAGTACACCAACGTCACCGCGGCGGTTCTCAACTCGTCGACGAAAAACCACGCTACCGGTGTTAAAAGGTACTTGGATGGTGTCACCACGGTGAGCGGGCTGGACCCCGGGACCACATACTATTTTTGGGTGGAACTTATCGATGCCCGCGGTAACACGGCGGGACCGCAGCCGGTGGGGACGCACACCACCGACCCGCCTACGGTGTGGGAGTTTTTTGTATCGGCGTCAACACATCATGATTTGGGGCCGACACTTGAGCGTATCCAAAGCATCCCCAACACTTTAACAACAGACCGTTTGATCATGGCGGAAGGATGGGGAGTGCATATTTTTGACAACAAGAATAGATCGTTTGAAGAAAATGCAGTTAATTACGGTGACTACCGCATGATTATGACTGATGACTCGGTGGGTAAAAAGTTGTGGACCATAACTGACCCTACCGCTAGCTTGACGCAGGATTTCAGAATTCTGTGGCAGCGGCCACAAAGTACCCCGGGAATACAAATCCGACGGAATGGGGTGATCGTGTATGAGGAGAGCACAAATCAAGGGACGGCTTGGGACCCGAAGACCTATTGGGTGACTTATTCGATCAACTAGTGGACAACGCAGCAAAATTTCAATCTGTAATAAATAAGGAATATTCGCGGGCGCGGCGGCGCGCCGGGGGGGCTTCGAGGCATCCTCCGGTCACCAAAAACGGTCACCAAAGCTCGACCAGTGAATTGGGTCTTTAGAAGAAAACACTGTTCGAGTTTTAGTGACCGTTTTGGTGACCGTTTGGTGACCGTTTGGGAATAGCCGTGAATTGTCGGGGAACCGCGAAGGAATATTCGCGGGCGCGGCGGCGCGCCGGGGGGGCTTCGAGGCATCCTTCGGGCCCCAAAAAAGTCACCAAAGCTCGAGCAGTGTATTGGGTCTTTAGAAGAAAACACTGTTCGAGTTTTAGTGACCGTTTTCGGGCAGCTCGGGAATCGTCGTGGATAGAGGGGGGTTCCGCGACGGAATATTCGTTGGAGCGGAGGGGTACCCGGGTACCTTTTGAAACAAATCATGGATGAGATCTGGGGGGGCGGGGTGTCGGTCGGGACAGAAAAAATCTGGGAATTGAATTTTGGCAAGATTCGGAAATTAGGGTTTGGAATAAAGTTAGGGTTTGAAATTCGAATTAGGGTTTGAAATTCGAATTAGGGTTTTGAATAAAGTTAGGGTTTGACGTCGAAATAGGGTATAGAAATGGACGATTTGGACGATTTGGACAGAAAAAATCTCAGGACCATTTTGGGGGGTGAAATGGTCCTGGATAATTTTGTGAAATTGGGACAGACAAAAGTCAGACAAAATATAGTAGTTAACGCTGATCGGACAAAGCGCCGCACACTCGCACAGAGCACGATGAGACCACGCGAGCTATCAACTTTCTAGGGTACACATACTGTAAAACACGGAAGCACACGCACTGTGTTCTGCCGCTCTGTGTAGATATTTACAGCGGCAGAGGTTCAGAGCGACGACAGGCCACTCCGAGCAGCAGCTGAGTGGAGCAACCTACTGCGCTTGTGACGGAGCGGAGGGCGAGAACCGCAGACTATCGCTGTCGATACGGTCACGCACATTCCCTGGCGATTTTCGCGAAAGCAATCCTCACGTGCCAAGGTGCGAATGGAAATTGCATGTTTTCGCTTGTATCAGGAACTCAGGAAGTCTAGTCATAGGTGACGCGGGCACACGCCTTGTACTGTAGCACAAGAGCGGCTATCGCTGTAACGGGCGCTTATTGCCCCACGTGCTGCGCACACGTCGGCAGGCTTAGCGACCATAACACCCAGGTTGGCGCCGTCCATTTGGCTGTCAGGCATAGTCATCAACGCGCGGCCTGCGAGGATGAAGACTGCATGCCACGGAGACTCTCTACTGGCCCCCGCGCCGCAACAACGGTGGTATCCTAGTATGCGACGAGCGCGAGCGGGACTACTCTCACCGTCGTCAGGAATGCTACCGAAAGGGATGAGTTCGCCGTCTAGGCGACCCACCTCCTCGGCGGGGGTGCGTACTGCTGCCATCGCAAAGGTAAAATATCGCTATCGCCGTAAAGTTTTATCAGCGAGCGACGTGCGATATTCTATGAATAGCAATATTGACGCCCGGCAACGGCTTTGTCACTAAATGCTTAAACATTCATATCGGTCACGGATGGATGTCTGGATGATACTCTTGACATACTGTAAGTGCTCGTCTTCGTTTGCCAGCCGGCTTCTTACTCGCAGGGAAGCATGGCAAGGGATGGAGCGGAAGATAGTCAAGAGACGCAGCAGCTCATGGCGCCGTACCCTCGCGCCTCTATCATTGCCACGATCGGGCCCGACACCCCCATCGAGGACTGCGTGGAGGCGGGGATGCGCGTGATGCGACTCAACTGCTCCCATGGAGACGCCTCATTTTACAAATCCAAGGTGGGAGCTTGCATCAGCGTAGCGTATCCTGGCATACTTGTTGTTTAGGTTACGACGTGTATGAGTCACTATTAACGTTTGAATTGCACGTCCACCAAAATACCGGGTTGCCGTTGTAGGTGGATCGCCTCCGCGACTACCTCGCCAGCCGTCCGAACAAAGACTCCCTGGACCCAGAGACTGGGATAACTGTCAATTGCGCCGTTGCATTCGACCTCAAGGGACCAGAAATACGGACGGGCCAGCTGGAGGAGCTCGGCGGGCAGGTGGACCTGAAACCCGGCGACAGAGTGATTCTGACAACAGAGGCGTCGCTTCAAAAGACGGGGGCGAAGGGGGACGTGCCGCAGGTGGGCAGCGATAATGCGGTCTATGTTAGGGCTTCAAATTTATCGCACCAAGCCGGTGATGTCCGGTGTGATTTCGCTCAATTGTTTCCTCTGCTGCTCGCTTATAATATATTGATTTTAATTACCCCCGGACCAGGGGACGTTAAGGGGCTTAACTTGTCAGGGTACAATTACCCTAGGACATGTTTAAAACATTTAAAAGTTTTATTACAAGGAAAGCTTTGAATCCACCTGTAGGTTTGGTATCAGTATTTCAGAAAAATAGTTTACTGGTTGGCTTTGGTTCGCAGGTTTATGTGGACTATGAAAATATCACAAACGTTCTGGACGTCGGGTCGCCGGTTTTCATCGACGACGGCCTGCTCCAGCTGGAGGTGTCGGCCGTCCACGACGACCGTGTCGAATGCGTGGCTCAGAACAGTGGCTCCATTAGCGAGCGGAAGGGTGTGAACCTGCCGGGCGCAATTGTGGATCTACCGGCCGTCGGTGACAAAGACGTTGAAGACATCAAACTCGCGGCCGAGGTGAGTTGTCAACTTTGTTTGTATTCTTGGTAGAAAGCTGTCATATTCTTGATATTGACAGCTCACACAATTCCTTGGCTTTGTCCCTTCCTTCCCCCCCCACCCTCCCCCTTTCCTTCTTCTATCTTTTCCTCCCTCCAATTTCCCTTTACACACAATACACACAATACACACACACACACACACACACACACACACACACACACACACACACACACACACACACACACACACACACACACACACACACACACACACACACACACACACACACACCATTCATCCGTCCTCTCCCCCCCTTATCGCTACACAGACATACAGCATTCCTGTCTCTCTCTCTCCCTCTCCCTCTCGCCATCCTCCCCCTCTGCGCACACACACAGACAAACTCCATTCTTATATCCCTCCTTCCTTCTGTCTCTCACTCACAACACCCCCCTCTCTGCTCTCTGCTCTCTCACACGCACACAAACACGCGCACACACACACACACACACACACACTCCCTCCTTCGGTCCCTTCTCCCCCCTTACAAACACATACTCACAAACTTGTGTCTCTAACCCCCCCCTCTCCCCCCCTCGGTGCAGTGTGTGCGAAATGTTGCAAAAACTTCGAAAGGGAGGGACGCGGAAACTGACTGGAATGAGCGTCGCTCTATGGTGCTTTGGTCATGGGGAAACAGTGTATCAATTGAGATTTCAGTACAGCAGGTTCCACCGTTTTCAGTTGACCACAGCTGAACATCCAAAACACTTCGCAGTGATATTCGAAGTGCTATCGGACAGCGCTGTATTGCATTTTCCATGAGAATCGGACAATCAGGAAAATCAGTTCGGGTTTTTACGAGCTGTATTTGTGTGTGCGTGTTTGTGTGTGTGTTTCATCCGTCATGTGGGTTTAGAGTTCATGAGTGCTCGCGCACGGTTGTGTGTGTGTGTATGTGTGTGTATGTGTGTGTGTGTTTGTGTGTGTGTTTCATCCGTCATGTGGGTTTAGAGGTTATGAGTGTTCGCGCACGGTTGTGTGTGTGTGTGTGTGTGTGTGTGTGTGTGTGTGTGTGTGTGTGTGTGTGTGTGTGTGTGTGTGTGTGTGTGTGTGTATGTATTTCATGACGGCGAGCACAAAATGTGGGGCAAAAATATTTATAATGTGTGCTCACTGATTTGTACAGTGTTACTCATAGCTATGCAGGAATTGTTTCCCAGTCAGCAGAGACTCGTTTCCTTTTTAACTGGAACGACACAATGCGAAGCTGCTGCCGTTGTGTATTACTCGCGGACTGCGAGGGTGCGCATCATCAAATCATCTCTGTGGACAAAGGACGCAACCACAGCCACCACATTGTCACCCGGACGGCAGATCCCCATTCTTTTGCCGTACTCGAGCGCACCTTGAAGCACCTGGTGCGCGGGAAGCAAGGCGACGACAGCACAGCAGTCAAACACGAACCCGCCACTAAATAAAGTGCGGGTAAAAACATGTAATCAAGTATCGTAAGATGACGGGGGGAAGTCAGCACCAGTTCCGGCGCCTCGTCGTCGTCGATGGAGCAGCTGTCCTCGACGCAGATTAGGTGCGAGTTTCTCATGTCCGACAGCAGCAGTGGCGTGATGCCTCTCAGCATGAAGCTCTGCCTTGCCACCATCGGGCAGTCAGTGGCGACCAGGACGGGCATCGGGGGTCGGTACCTGGGTCCAATGCGCCGGTCACCACTCAACACTGTGAAAACCCTAAACCCTCACTAAGCATGAACCTATCCGATGACATACAATTACTTACAAAACATAATATTTCTGCAAACAGCGGTGAAGACTTGATTTTTCAGAGGGGGCGGGACTGTTACTTTGAGACATACTGTGCCGCGTCGCCATCTGTTGTGACCACCACAATCATAGACGCCCTCTCATCGACCGCGCAGCGGACCGCGGCAGCGCAGATGGACTCGACGGGGCCATGGCGGTGCTGGCCGGCAGCGATGCGGTGAAACACCTCGCCGTAGTTGACCAGATTGTCAGCCTCTCTGCATTTTAACACGCCAGAAAAAATAATTACCCGCACAGGAAAACAAACACGCAGCACCCTAATAACTTTGCCTCGCCTCGCCTCACAACGCCAAATAAACCCCCAAATCGTGACGTCGTCAAACGCGTAGTGCGGGAGACGTGCTTGGCTGTAGCACCTCACCTGCATGTGCGGCCCATTGTCTCGATGGCCTCCACTGGAAATTTACCCTTCGCCGTCTCTCCGCTAAGCATGACGCAGTCAGCGCCATCCAAAACGGCATTCGCAACGTCTGTGGTCACAAGCACGCCAGCTTTCAGCGGCACGATACTAGGCAGGCGAGACAGTCCTATACTGAGCATGAGATACCGAAAGACAAGTAGCAAAGAGCGGACAGCCGCGGCGATTCGAGGAAAAAAAAAGCGGGAATCCAGATTGAATATTATACGATACTTATTTTTGAAAAACACGATTGTATAAACAAAAAGTAATAAAGTTTTGAACAATCTACGACAATTAATACAATTCCGAGAAATTGCGGATGGAATTACTAGGGGTGGATTACTAGTTCTTCTTGTAAGCAACCTTCAATTACTAGGGGTGGATTGACAAATATTGCTAGGATCAACGTTAGGGTTTAAGGGTTCTCTGGGCGATAACCTGACACTTCCGCCCGAGTGGCGCGTGGATTTTGCACCATGCTCTCCAGCATTTGAGTGGCGCACACGACCGGTTTACCCACGACGTTGCACTCCGCGATCATCATCTTCTGTGCCGTCACCACCTTGTGCCTGGACAACGACAGCACCGGCCCGGGCGACTTCCAGTAAATAGACGAACAGTTACGTCAGCACATACGAGTATAAATATCATCGAGGCGAAAAATTACGAACAACAGATACTGGTTCCAGTTCGAAAGACGGGACAGCTAATTAGGACACAGAACACACTGATGGGTCTCACGCCGGGATTTCAATCCCCAAGTCTCCGCGTGCCACCTGGACGGATGACCAAGGGGCGGGAGTCAATCATATTATTATTCATCATGGGTCGCAAAGGAAAGCATCAGCAGCAGCAAATGCGTAAAAGGCCGTGCGATATAGTCAGTCACGGATATAGTTCAAGCAGACATATATATCGTCGTACAGTCACGGACCATGATCCCGTCGCTTTCGTCAAGAATTTCCGAGAAGTTGTCCAGCCCCTCCTGATTCTCGATCTTGGAAATGATCTTGGTGGCGGGACTTCCGGCCTCCGCCAGGATCTTGCGCACAGAAGCGACGTGCTCGCGTTTGCGGACAAAACTCGCGAAAACAAAGTCCGCGCCCATCTGTTTTTCAATGTAGCACTCCGGTGGCTCAGCAAATCAAAAATTCAATAACACAAATATCGCGGAGTTATATTGAGGCCAATACTCTTAATGACAAAAATTATGGTATACACCGAGGGGGGGAGAGGGGGGGGTTAGAGACACAAGTTTGTGAGTATGTGTTTGTAAGGGGGGAGAAGGGACCGAAGGAGGGAGTGTGTGTGTGTGTGTGTGTGTGTGCGCGTGTTTGTGTGCGTGTGAGAGAGCAGAGAGCAGAGAGGGGGGTGTTGTGAGTGAGAGACAGAAGGAAGGAGGGATATAAGAATGGAGTTTGTCTGTGTGTGTGCGCAGAGGGGGAGGATGGCGAGAGGGAGAGGGAGAGAGAGAGACAGGAATGCTGTATGTCTGTGTAGCGATAAGGGGGGGAGAGGACGGATGAATGGTGTGTGTGTGTGTGTGTGTGTGTGTGTGTGTGTGTGTGTGTGTGTGTGTGTGTGTGTGTGTGTGTGTGTGTGTGTGTGTGTGTGTGTGTGTGTGTGTGTGTGTGTGTGTGTATTGTGTGTATTGTGTGTAAAGGGAAATTGGAGGGAGGAAAAGATAGAAGAAGGAAAGGGGGAGGGTGGGGGGGGAAGGAAGGGACAAAGCCAAGGAATTGTGTGAGCTGTCAATATCAAGAATATGACAGCTTTCTACCAAGAATACAAACAAAGTTGACAACTCACCTCGGCCGCGAGTTTGATGTCTTCAACGTCTTTGTCACCGACGGCCGGTAGATCCACAATTGCGCCCGGCAGGTTCACACCCTTCCGCTCGCTAATGGAGCCACTGTTCTGAGCCACGCATTCGACACGGTCGTCGTGGACGGCCGACACCTCCAGCTGGAGCAGGCCGTCGTCGATGAAAACCGGCGACCCGACGTCCAGAACGTTTGTGATATTTTCATAGTCCACATAAACCTGCGAACCAAAGCCAACCAGTAAACTATTTTTCTGAAATACTGATACCAAACCTACATAAAAAGAAGGACTCCAAACCCTCTTCAGACGGAAACACGAGAGCAGACGACCATTCACATGAGAAACATGAACTAGGTGGATTCAAAGCTTTCCTTGTAATAAAACTTTTAAATGTTTTAAACATGTCCTAGGGTAATTGTACCCTGACAAGTTAAGCCCCTTAACGTCCCCTGGTCCGGGGGTAATTAAAATCAATATATTATAAGCGAGCAGCAGAGGAAACAATTGAGCGAAATCACACCGGACATCACCGGCTTGGTGCGATAAATTTGAAGCCCTAACATAGACCGCATTATCGCTGCCCACCTGCGGCACGTCCCCCTTCGCCCCCGTCTTTTGAAGCGACGCCTCTGTTGTCAGAATCACTCTGTCGCCGGGTTTCAGGTCCACCTGCCCGCCGAGCTCCTCCAGCTGGCCCGTCCGTATTTCTGGTCCCTTGAGGTCGAATGCAACGGCGCAATTGACAGTTATCCCAGTCTCTGGGTCCAGGGAGTCTTTGTTCGGACGGCTGGCGAGGTAGTCGCGGAGGCGATCCACCTACAACGGCAACCCGGTATTTTGGTGGACGTGCAATTCAAACGTTAATAGTGACTCATACACGTCGTAACCTAAACAACAAGTATGCCAGGATACGCTACGCTGATGCAAGCTCCCACCTTGGATTTGTAAAATGAGGCGTCTCCATGGGAGCAGTTGAGTCGCATCACGCGCATCCCCGCCTCCACGCAGTCCTCGATGGGGGTGTCGGGCCCGATCGTGGCAATGATAGAGGCGCGAGGGTACGGCGCCATGAGCTGCTGCGTCTCTTGACTATCTTCCGCTCCATCCCTTGCCATGCTTCCCTGCGAGTAAGAAGCCGGCTGGCAAACGAAGACGAGCACTTACAGTATGTCAAGAGTATCATCCAGACATCCATCCGTGACCGATATGAATGTTTAAGCATTTAGTGACAAAGCCGTTGCCGGGCGTCAATATTGCTATTCATAGAATATCGCACGTCGCTCGCTGATAAAACTTTACGGCGATAGCGATATTTTACCTTTGCGATGGCAGCAGTACGCACCCCCGCCGAGGAGGTGGGTCGCCTAGACGGCGAACTCATCCCTTTCGGTAGCATTCCTGACGACGGTGAGAGTAGTCCCGCTCGCGCTCGTCGCATACTAGGATACCACCGTTGTTGCGGCGCGGGGGCCAGTAGAGAGTCTCCGTGGCATGCAGTCTTCATCCTCGCAGGCCGCGCGTTGATGACTATGCCTGACAGCCAAATGGACGGCGCCAACCTGGGTGTTATGGTCGCTAAGCCTGCCGACGTGTGCGCAGCACGTGGGGCAATAAGCGCCCGTTACAGCGATAGCCGCTCTTGTGCTACAGTACAAGGCGTGTGCCCGCGTCACCTATGACTAGACTTCCTGAGTTCCTGATACAAGCGAAAACATGCAATTTCCATTCGCACCTTGGCACGTGAGGATTGCTTTCGCGAAAATCGCCAGGGAATGTGCGTGACCGTATCGACAGCGATAGTCTGCGGTTCTCGCCCTCCGCTCCGTCACAAGCGCAGTAGGTTGCTCCACTCAGCTGCTGCTCGGAGTGGCCTGTCGTCGCTCTGAACCTCTGCCGCTGTAAATATCTACACAGAGCGGCAGAACACAGTGCGTGTGCTTCCGTGTTTTACAGTATGTGTACCCTAGAAAGTTGATAGCTCGCGTGGTCTCATCGTGCTCTGTGCGAGTGTGCGGCGCTTTGTCCGATCAGCGTTAACTACTATAT
>JAPMLY010003368.1:0-24372 GCA_026401115.1 Tetraselmis chui | reverse complement strand
TTGATATCCGTAACGAGTACCTGTACAATGTCCTGCAATGTACTGTTGCATGACTGTACTCGTCACAACACCTCACGCATCCCTCCCGCCCAAAATCCTCCATCAATTCGCGTACGTACCGGCCCGGGTCTTGAGACCCTTACAAGCAAAACTGTAAGACATGTACACTCTTGGCAAACTGAGTCCCATGGCTTTGAAAAAGCCGTTGTACAGGTACCGGTAATAAAACCGCATTTAAGTACACGAAATATCGTGGGCGATATGGTAAACAAGAGTAGGCGCGCCGTTGAAGGGCTCGATTCGGTGTTAGGAGGGCGGGATATCCCCATGAATGTACGCAGCTCCGTGCTTAAGACCTGCATATTGCCGGTCCTTACTTACGGGTGTGAAGTATGGGGGATGGATTTGACTACCGGCGTCAATAGATTACAAACTATATTAAATCAATGTTTGAGGCGCCTAGTTGGGATGGGTGCAAAGGCCCATGGGGTGGCCACAGCGCTACTACTACGGGAGCTAGGAATAGCGCCCATAGAAGCAATGGCAGCAGCGGCTAGGACTAGGGCGTTCCTTAAAGGGCCCACCCTAAATACATGTATAAGCGATCTAGTGTGCCAACCTAGTTGAATGCGCCCAAATTCTTGGACTTCTGGGACCGTGCGGTGGCTGGATCGTATTGCTAGGCCCGGCGCGGAATTAGCCCAAAACGTACGCGTCCCACCCGCTTGGAGGTCTTTGCAACCACGCGTGGCCTCTAACCTAGTTAAAGCAGCGGTATGGGGTCGATTCGAGACATCATCGTCGGCATGTGCTAATACGTGGAGTATTTATTCCCATGCCTCATATGTTCAAAACCCATTGCCACAATACGGCACGGGCATTCCCGCGGGGGCCGTTGCAGGGTTACACATTATGATTCAATTTCGTACGCGTGTATTTCCCACAGCCCGTCGTCTTGCCCGCATTCATGCCATGCCTGAACGCTTTCTCCATCATTGTCCTGCATGCGGCGGGGATGTTATTGAATCTATAGATCATATTTTGCTTGAATGCCCACGTTGGGAATACCACCGTCGTAATTTTGGGGCGCTAGCCCCAGAGTTTAATGGTTTTGTGCGTCGTTTCGCTACATCCCCCGAAGATATAAATACCTTACTTCTAGGCGGTGTCCCCCCTTCCCTTCATGGCGTCACCCATTTTCCAGGAAATGGGAGGTTTTTCCAGTTATGGCGCCAAGCCCTCCCTCATATTGCTTTCTTTGTAGTTCATGTATCGCACTCCCTAAATGTTTTGCTCCGTGAGATGGGCCTTGGTCCTTCTCGCATTTCTCGAATGGGTCGACGCCCGGACGGGTAGGGCAGACCTTTCTTGGTCAGTGCCGGGAATGCATTCATGTTTGTTTGCATGTCACTGGAAGGTTTTAGTTGGTGAAACTCCAACACTGGCCTCGTGTGGGGTTAGCGCCGTACGGTACGGTTCTCGTACAATGGTACGTAATGCATTCACACGAGCGTCGCCTACCCGGGAGCATGATCGATGATGAGTTGAGGTTTGTTTCGAACTTCTGCTCTCAGTCATGCTTGCAAAACGCCGCCTGTAGAGGGTGCCGGTGCGGGTTCCCTGCCAGTTCCATATCCCGGGGGGCGCAAAAAAAAAACAAAAAAAAACACCCAACTCATCAGGTGCACGCTCCCGAAAAAACGGAATAGAAATTTCTTACAAGAAAAAGCATTGGAGGTCACAAGTACCTGTACCGGTATTTGCAGATATAGGTACGGGTACAATAGATCGGGGCGCAATATAATGGAACTACGGGGGTGGTCCTGCGGACGCCACTACCGTACAGTAAATTCGACAATAAAGGCACAAACCCGCTCCATGCCCCCACGCGCGACAGATATCTTGCTCTCAGACTGGGACTACTCACTAGACCACAGAAGTGGGACAAAGATCACGAGGACGCTAAGAAACGCTGTAATCCTTATGCGTATTTGATCTGAGAGGAGGGCTAGATAACGGTTTTGTTCGACTATTTCGCCGGGCCTTGCGGAGTAGTTTTGCGCAGCACAGCCTCACTGCGCGACGCGGAGTCCGAATGTCGTCGACTCAGAGCGATGAGCGCGCGCTGCTGGAGGAGTCGTGCGCGGAGACAGACGGAAAGACTACCTCTTCGCACGGCGCTGGTGGTGTCAGTAGACCCAACTCTCACCGCATGAGTTTTGCCAAGATCAACAAAGTGCGTTATTCTTAACAGGTGCCGCTGTCGAGTTGCTAGACTGGTATGCTGATCAGCTGATCTCGTCGGAGCAGTGCCATAGGCTCGTTCTGACTCAGCCCTCCCCGTTGTGCACCAACATAGAAAACGCAGAAAAGCTTTGAAAAAGCGGGACAGAAGATGCTAAAGGGCATGAGGGACATGGTGGGGTTGCAGCACACGGAGGACTCGCTTGCGAGAGGGGGCAGAGTTCGGCCAGACGGGTTCGAGGAGCTGCACAGCCCACAGATGATGACACGGGACGAGGGAGGTGCGAATGGGTTGTTTGTGGTGGCGTAATTGTAAGCACGACAGGGAAGCTCGGCATGTTGCGGCGAGCAATAGTTTGGTATCCGATGGTGGCCCGTTGGTTGCAGGGGCGAGGAAGCACCTGAAGGTCGTGGTGCATGAAAGCTCGCGCTTGCTTGCCAAAAATCTCAATGGATACAGCGACCCGTGCGCACCCATCCTGACATCCCCTGCATGCTCACTTTTCCTGTGCTGATATTCTAGTGTTTGCATGGTACCATGTGGTGGCATCGATGGTGAACTTGCTGGGTCTGTCGGGTGTTCAGATACGTGACAGTGAGCCTTGCGGGGCAACGGGCGATGACACGTGTGGTGATGCAGTCATGCAATCCCAAGTGGGAGCAAGCGTAAGTGTTGCTTGCCTAGCGGACGTCTCGAGACATTACGTGATTGGGGTTGCTGCTTTGGTATCCACAGTCACAGGGGTCAATGTAGCTTACTTGGATATGGGCTCTGGCAGGCTGTACTTGGAGCTTCCAAAGCTGATGGACTCAAAGACGGATGTGCTCAAAGTCACTGTGCTGGATTACGATGGTCCGTTAGTTCAGTCACAATTCCTAGGAAAGGTGCGGAGCAGAAGTACCACACCATCTCGCTGTTGTGCAAGTCCTTGCATCGGATTCAGCGGTAGGCAGGGCGTTATTTTTAGCTGTCACCACAGAGATCCTGCTTTGTCACGCCGAACTTAAGAAGTGTGTGTGTATGTGTGTGTATGTTTTGTCCGCATCGCTGCAGTTTGAGGTAAATGCTGCGCAGCTGTGGAGGAATCATAGAGAGGGCAATGAGCCTGTGAACAGGCATTGGTACAAACTTTTGGGGAAGAAGACGAGCAAGCGCACTGAGAGGGGGGAGCTATGCATGTCGCTGTCGTTTGTCGATCAAGCGGAAATCGCAAAGGTGATTGTTTCACATTTCATGTCTGGGGGCTTTGCTCTGCAACGGCTGCTAGCCTCAAAAACATTGCTTACGCTCCGACCCATTGTTGATTTTCCGTCTCAGGTCAGTGATATGCAGCGAAACGCTGTGGCCAAGTGCTTCAGCATGCAAGACGACGATCTGGACCTCGCGGATTGGAAGCTACGGGTAATGTGGCGATTATTGTGCCCTTTCACGTATTCTGATAAAGTCATTCCCAGCTCTTTCCCCCTCTGCCTTGTTCAGTCATTCAACTACATTTGCCGCAGGTTGTCGTGTCTGAGGGACGAGGCTTTGATTCGAGCTCCAATTCCATACACCAGGCGCTGAATGAGTCTGGTGCTAATACGTTCAAGTACCGCATCTCGCTGCGCCTGGGCTCCTGCACCTACATGACCTCCTATGTGACTCCCAATGTGCACTACATCGAGGTACACAGGGACATGACTCGCCATCATGCTTCGGGTTCTTGATGAATATGCAAGCACTACACCAGTGGTATGGTCAGTGAGCACTGTTTCGTTTGTGCTGTCATGAACTAGGACCCTGTCACACCTGAGCAAGTGACGCTCAATGATGGAGATGATGCTGCTCCACATCCGTTCCCGCGCTGGATGAAGCTCGGGCCAGGGGCTCAGGTGAATCCCAGCGGAAAGGACCGGAGCAGCGAAGAGAGCACAAGCAGCCCTGGTTTGGAGGAGCAGTCGGCGAAACGGACAGGCTACCTACGCTACGTCTGGAACGAGACCTTTGACATTCCTCTGAAAGAGGTATTGCCTTTGCTTGGCTCGGTTGCCAAAACGTACCACCCGAAGTGTGAAACGTAAACAGTGACGAATTTGCCAGAAACGTAAACAGTGACGAATCTCCTGAATCAGCGCGCGGCGTCACCCGCAGGCGACGAAGCCGTTGAAGATGGATGCAAAGCTGTCGAATAAGCTGATGACGATGGGCAACTTGATGGGGCTGGATGGCCTGTTTTGGGACACACGGGAGGTGCGAGAACTGGCTGTATTACTATAATTCGATACTTCGACTCTCTGAAGTCATCCACAGGAACACAACTGGATATTTCGCATGCTATAGCAGACCTGGCCCTGATAAATCTCCTCCAAAAATGCTCATTACAACTTAATATCGCTGAATTGACTTATTCCGCAAAACTAATCCCGCTCTGGCTGAAAAAGATTACTTTTGTTATGTTGTGGACAAATTCTGTAATTCGATTTTCGATGTCAGGGACACCGGAACCCTCTTTTTGCTGGTTTTTGCAGGAAAGAAACCTTATTGGTGTTTGCGGCGCTACCATCGTCGTCTTTCCATCTCTAGTTGTTGGGGTTGGCGAGTAGTATCCACAATTGTCCATTTTGTTCGGATTGTGTCATTTGAAATCTCGAGTATCCGTCAAATTTTTACCACATGACGTTATTACTGTCCTCTTCTTTGGACTAAGCCGCCTCATCCGGACTGCGTAGAACCTGTCTGAGACTGAAGAGCTGCGCTTCATCGTTCAGAAGACTTTCAAGGTAGGCGGAATCATATCATACACACACACACACACACACCCACCCACCCACCCACACACACACACACACACACACACACACACACACACACACACACACACACACACACACACACACACACACACACTTCGACTATTTCTCTGTGGCCTTGTCATGTGCTGTGATTAATTGGGGAGTAATGAGCCGAGTATGAGGGAGTAATGCCGAGTGGAAATCTGGCAGGAGGAAGTTCCAGACGAGGACCTGTCCTCGCAGTATTACATCACCGGTGTCGGACAGTACCCACTGAGTGGCATTTACGCCTTCATGTGCGCTCCCCTTACCTCGGCGGATAATCTGCCCATATGATCGCGGCTGCCATTGCATATGCGGTGGTGAATATCTGACCAGGTGATGTGAATTCTTCGTCTCAGTGACGAAGCGACCGGGGAGAATTCTGCCCACGACCCCTGTGCAGGGGAAGAGTGCCAGAGCGAAGGGGAGTCCGACAGCGCCGAACAAACAGCGCCATTAAATGCCGAGAGTGCATTTTGCAGTTCGAACTCACCGCCTGTAAAGCAAAAGTCGATGTTCACAAACGCTTTTAAGGTGAAGCCATGACTCACGGAGGCGACCACATGGTTATGCGCTTCGTTGACACTGCCATGTGTCGTCGAGTTGATGATTAGTTCCCCATGTGCTGGGCTGTATTTGATAGTATTTGTGTGAGTGTGTGTGGTTTATGGGTTTGCAGTCAATCATCTCGCATACTGCGGGGGCTCCGGCAGCTTTCGAGGACGAGTTGGATGAGCGGAATCGCAGCCACACCTTCGAGCCTGACATGGCTGCGGTGGGGGAGGAGGAGGGTGCCGGTGATCTGGGGATATCACAGCATGCGTGGGTCACACTGGACGGGAGAGGGGGCCAGCATGCCGGCGAGCTGCTGGTGTCTTTCACGTTTATCAAGGTACTGGGAGTTTTACAAGAACTGGCGCTTGACACTTCCTTTGGCTCAATGTTGGTCTCGTCTTGTAGCAACACAACAGGCACAGGGGCCGTGTTTGGGTGTGACTGCTGCTGATTTTTTTGATAAAGAACCGCAAATGGTTTATCATACACTGGGTCATGCAGGATCCGGATTCAGTCAAATCGAAGACGGAGAGTGGCGATGTGGATTTCGATACCTGGTTTGCAGGAGATAAGTCTGAGGGTGAGGGAGCTACTCCTGCGGTGGAGGCCATGGAGCTGCCACCGCCCCTGAAGGATGCAACCGTCGTGGATGAGGTGATAAGCTGCCCGACGATGCCGTTTCAAGCTTTCCAGTGACCATGTAGACATTGCTGAATGAGTTGGTGGGTTTATTTTGCCGGAAACGGGTCGCATGTTGTCGATAACCTGTGCCTCTTGTAACCTGATTTTGAGGACTCGCATTTCTGCTGTGCAGGAACTGCAATTACCTTTGTCAAGGCTGTTCCATCATTTGGCCAACCCAACGTCAGTCTTCAATACCGAGAAGCAGGTGTGGCAACAGCATCTAGCCTCTATCTTCGGCCGCCTATCATTTGTAGCCATGCGTGCCCGTCGTGCTGATGCTGCGGTCGTCGAGGCTGAGTGAGTGGGCGCTGCGCGGTTTTCCCCTTTCAGCACGTGCTACAGATGCGCGAAGTGGAGAACGGGGAGTGGTTTCCTGACAGTGGGTGCATCAGAAAGCAGAAAAGAACGTTTATCGTCAAGCTCCCCCCGAACAAGGTCCGCTAGCCCTTCACTTAGCGATACTGCAGTTGCTTGCTTTCACCGCGTTGCATTACTTCCTTCACGTATGTTCTTCTTGCTTGACTCTCGCGCACCCTCGACTCGTCTGGCATGTAACCCCTCCCACTCCACGCTCCCCTCTTTTCTACAGTTGGGTCCGACGGAAGCTTACACGGAATCGGAATCAATTGTCACTGTGCTCGGGCACAGCGGGTTTGTCATCCACAACACAATTCGAAATCCAAAGATCACCTTTGGCGACACCTTTGTCCTCTCGTCGCAGGTGAGAGCTATCGTGCCTACCCTCCCGGTCCTCTCTTTTTCTGCCACTGTTGAAGCTGTGGATGCGTGTGTTCCTCTGGCTAAAGCAAAGATATTATCGTCTTTTGTCCAGGTTGCTGCCATCCCTTGCAGCGCCACGTCCTGCCGACTACGAATGTCTTACTCGGTGGAGTTCGTCAAGAGTTGCATCTTCAAGGTGACTGCCTGCGTCGCCCCTGACTCGACCGCAGCTGTGCCTGACAAACAACACACAGGGCTCTGACGCTCCCCCCTCTCATCTGTGGAAACACTCAGCCGGCCATATTGAAGGCGAGCCTGGATGGTGCAAGGAACACTGCGGAAACAGAACTCGGTCTGCTGAAGAAGGTGTGTCCCTTACGACGCAGAAAGGGAAGGGGGTGTGTCTGGTGATGATGGTGTGTAAAGCGTATGTTGGATTTCACATATACTGTCGTATTCCCATTGCTGTCAGCCAAGGGCTCACTGCATTATGCTGATATCTCCTTCACGCTGCCCATTAAGATTGTTTCAGGCGGAGGGTCATCATCTGGTACCGCAGCGGGCTACGGCGAGGCTTCAGCAGGGCGACTCTCTGCTTCCCATACCTCTTCCCCCCAATTGTTGGCGGCCCTCCGGCAACTCGTGCTTGTGGGCTGGCTCATCTTACTGTTGCTGGTGGCCGTTGCCATCTTGCTGGCCGTCTCGCTTCCCAACGGCGGCGCGGTACGTGCTGGCCCTCCTCATCATCACTGCAATCGTTTTTGTCCGTGCGCTGATCAAGTGAAGCGCAATGAGACGGCTCTGCTGTGGCTTTGTCTTCGTTGCAGACTGAGCAGCGGTTGCAGGAGGAGGAGCTATTGCTTCTCAAACAATTACTCCACCTCCCGCCGCCAGATCAGCCCTCAACAGTTCCCGCCCTTTCCTTGGATTCTTCTACTTGCCCCCCTGCCCGTAAGCCTGACGACTGGCAGTGACGCTCCGCAAGCTCCCACCCCGCCCGCGTGATACGGCCGTTGTATTTTACACGAAATTAGTCGTTGCGTGCATTCGTTTGAATGATGGGCGTGTAGCTGTCATCCACGTTGCTGTTGCCCGCACAACGAAAAAAACATTTCAATTGTCACACGTCGAATTTGGTCGTCACATGCGATTGTATTATTTTTGAAAATTGTAAAGTGTGAGCTTTGATGTCCTCTTAACGCCCAGCCTGCAGTCTTTGCGCTCGTAGCAGATGAGAGTGAAAGTGGCTCCTTTGCATGATGTGCGCGAGTCCTCCTTGGCTACGGCGATTTTGGCCTCATCCTGCGTGTGTGCTCTGCTCGCGCGCTAGACATATAGCGCCATACATATAGGGGACAGTTGAGCTCTGAAGTGTATGCTAAAACATGTGATGCAAAAAGTGACACTGCGCTCATTTAATACATAAACCTTATTACATCAGCAGGGGAAACATCAAAACAATTTGTACTAAGAGAGGGACTTGAAAGCAATGAAAAAATGTTAATTCAGGAGACGTCAAGAGTGGCCGGTGTTTAAGGCCACCCGTGTCTCTGTTCCGCTCATACCATTGTCGTGGCCGGATTGAGCGAGTGCTACTCACGTCATACTCACGACGGAGGAGTCTCGGAGAAATAAAAGAATCATGGGCGAAAAATCAAAGAATTCAGTGTTGTTCAGTGGTTGCTCCACAAGCTGTGCCACACGCCCGCGGGTTGCTGTCTTGCTTCATCAGCTCCCATAAGTCTGCCACCCAGCAGGCATAGGAGGCGTTCAGACCTTGACGGCAGAAATATTGGAGGAACCGGCTTTATCCATAGACGCGACCGCCTCCGCCGCCTTCCCGGTAATCTCCCCAACCGTCATCAGCTCAGTAGCCGCCTCCCGCTGTGCCGTGGAGCGCTTCATGACGGCGACCAAGACTAGCGCCCCGAGCAGAGCAGCGGCTAGGGCGGCAATCACGCCTATGTACACCGCGTTGTTAGTGCTCGGGGTATCGCAAGCATTCTCAACGACAACCAAGTCACGACCCAGCAGTCCCGAGGCAGAAACGGGCTGACGAAGTAGCGCGCCGAGGGGGCCGAGCTCGGCTTGACAGGCGGGCTCCAAGTTGCACACACGCTCCACAGGGTTCATGAAGACATCTGTGCAGAGGGACTCTGCCACGGTGTAGCTTTCGCCCGTGGCTACGCTCACAGCGTGACACTCTGCGGTCCTGCGCTGCACACCGCATGCGCCTGTGCAGTTGCTCCACTCGTTATAGCGCCAGCGGAAGAGGGTTTCGTTGCCCTCAACGTCGGGCACGTGCAGAGGCTCGACGTCAGTCCAATTGCTGAACACATTGGCGTCGGAGCTCTTGATTTGGACGCCGCTGAAGCTCTTGATCGCATCGGCAATGTCCTCGCAGTAACGGCCCATGCGGTCCTCGTCGAAGTGGAGGCCATCTCGGAGAATATTCTTCCTGAACTTGCCGCCGCTAAGCACCACACTCGAGAGGTCCTCAAACTCGATGCATCGCTCGTGGTTGCGCTTGATCCAGCGCTCCACAACCGCGTTTGTCTTGCGGATGCAGTCGTACAACTCCATGTCTTTGAACTTCTTTCCCTCAAAATTTCCCTTGCTGGTGCCGTGGCTACTTGGCAAGACGCCCTGCACCACCACGCGCGTCTGCGGCGAGTAATACTTGACAAGCTTGATAATGTCCACAATACCACGGGAAACTCGGTTGTAGTCGTGCCCACGAGCACAGTTGTTCACACCAACGGCGACGAACACCACCTGTGGCTCCATTTGAGGATAGCTATTCGAAAAGAGCCAGTTCACAAGCGTCTTAGTGAAGTCAACATCGATACCTGGAACACGCACACCAGAAAAGCATATTAGTCACTAGCAAGGCAGATCGCGCTTTTCAAATATTCTTCAGGCAAAGATAATACAGACAAATAAATGGACAATGGAATGGTCGGAAACTCGCATCAGTGACCGCAGTTACTGTGCAAAACTGACGAGGGAGGGCACACCCGACCTGAAATGCCCCAGTTAAAGCATTTATTCCCGAATCTCTTGAAAATCTCTCTCAAGCAACTCCTGTCGTCACTGAGGTCCTCCATAATCGAGTCTCCGACGAGAATAGCCCGGACATTATTTCCGTAGCGCTTGGCCTGACGCATGTAGTCGTTGACCAAGCCGAGCTGCCGCTTATCCACGCCGTTGGGGGCGCGGTTACGGGTGCTGACCTTGTCGAAGCGTGCTCCGCAAATATCGGTGTCGTACTTTGCGTCGTCCAGGTCGATTTTTTTCCCACTCAATTTTTTGCCCGCCTGAGCTGCCAAATCAGACCCTGTGGTTGCTTCGTCGAGCTCATCCAGCGCAAAGAACGTTTGGTCCAGCTCCTGGACAAAATCACCGAAGTCCAGCAGGCCAGGGGGGGCAAGGGCCTCCGCTCTGGGTACCGCGAAGAGAGCCGTTGCGACCGTCAAGGAAAAGAACGCGACAGCGCGTAGGATTGGCATGCTGGACCTGTCGGAATAGAAAAGCACCGGTGAGGACCCCTCACGTTAGACGGAGAACAGGGACAAGGAGGAAGTGACGAGTCGAAGACAATACGTTGGCGAATTTCAACTCCGGCTTCGATCCATGCACTGGCATCGCTTCTCGTTGTAAGGCTTCTGGGCTTATAATAAATTGAAAAATATGGGAGTTACAACAATTGGTTTCCAGAGTATCGATCGCTAGGGGTGTGACACGGTGAAGGACGTACGCAGATACGGAGAGGATCAGCCATCACTACGCGTCAGTCAACAAATATGTGCGGTGTTTCTTGCGTCCCTGCTCCCTTGCCTTCCTCCCCAGGAGGCTGCGTTCCTACCAGTGATGTTTTCTCGTTTTCTTCTGTTGTGGCTTCTCAAAAATTGCAGCTTTAAGGATTATACAGGTAGCGACTATTTAGCGATGATCTTTCTTTCATTTCATTGAAATCGCTGACGGATTCCAGATATGGGTAATACGGGTACCGCCTAATCCCTTAGAGAAAGTGCAGGTACCAGTACTGTAGTGTTTTGTCAACCTCGAGTCGGTGTACCCAAAGTGAGAAATATAGTCGGTAAAATACATTAAAAACGTACTGTACATGCTTTATTTCAAAAACACTTGACAACAAGTTATTAAATACTGCAAATGCCTAAATCACTAGTACGGGTACTGGTAGTAGTCGCAATATCAATGCATGCCGACGGCGCGTCATACCCCGAACGATCGACGGCCCGCTAACGACCACGACATGACAGGTTTCGCAATGTACTCACAGCCTCTTCCCGGACCCCACAAATAGCATCACAGCCAAAACTCCACTGCCTCACCCCAGCCCGGTGGCGCAACAGCTCATATGAATCAACATTTAATGACGGTGAAGGATGTAGAAAGAAAGTCATTCAAATGTTAACGCCTGTATCGATACCTGCGCACAGTGCCGCTCTCCCATCGTAGTTGCCGCAGTTGCCGACGGGCAAAGTATCGACTTTTTACCGGCAGTTGTGTTAAACGACGCACAACCCGTAGACCTACTACGCTTTATTGGCGGACATTGAGTCTTATTCGAAGTTCGAACAATAAAGGGAGGACCTGATTCGGGATATTGGTTGTTACATACCTTGAAGCTCGAAGGAAGTTGTTTTAGTGAAGTTGACTGGCACTTCGCAACTGCTGAAGACTTCCGCGGGGCGGACTGATGGCTGAGGGCGACGGCGAACTGACTTGTGGCCAAAGGTTTCTCCCGCCGTCATATCAATAGCGGCAGACCCTCCTCACATAATGTATGTTCTGTATTATTATATCGGCCAAACCAAACCAGATTACCGTCATCACTGATTATTATGAAACGTTAGTACTAGAGGCTGTGTTAAAGATGATATACGGTGTCCGCACAATCACAGCATCCACTACGGGTACTAGCGATACTCGCGTAGTAGATATGATCGGTGGATGATGACTGCTTGTGGCGGTGAGCGTAGTGGATTATCCGGTCTGGATGCTTATACCGTGTACCTACCTAGAGCAAATACCGTGTACCTACCAGTGCGCCGTACTGCAGTAGTGCAGTGCAAGAATCACATACGGGTACAAGTACAATCGTTTCACGAACGCTGATGCATATATATCAGTACAAGCAGCATATCGTACATAAGAAAATTCATACAAGAAAAAGCAGTGGAGGCCACCAAGCAAAAAGAAGAAAGGAGGAAAAAACCTGAGCCCGAGGAACAGGAAGGCATGCCACAGCATCAGCACTGCCCTTCTGCAAAACGTCACGCATACATGAATATTGTCGGAGAGCAGTAATATGGGTGCAGCGAACCGGCAATACCCTAGGTGCAACATAGGGAAGAAGTTGGTGACAAGGAGTGGATCCGGATCCTTCCGAGCAAACATGCCGAAATTACAAACCCCGAAACTAACACGAAATGTGCATGAATAGCACACGTATGGTCTCGGATCTACTCAGATTCGTGGGTTCGAACCTTGATGTTCTTAGCCGGATCCACTCCTTGGACTGATGGTTACAAAAGTGACGGCTGCACACCCGTAGCCCTTGCTATATAGGTGATACATCGTGCGCATTGCACGCGCACTACTTGTGTGACTAACATGTACGGGTACTGATTTACTGTGATAGCCCCTCTAGATCATTGACCGGATGTGTTAGTCAAGTGACCCCAAGCATAGCTTGAACAAAATGGTGTGCTTGGGTTGAGGAAGAGCCTTGGTCAGCCCATCGGTAAGCATGTCGGAAGTAGGAATGGAAATGACGGCGATGGTCCGCACATTCACGAGCCCTCTAGTGAAGTGGTGGCGAATGTCAATATGCATGGTCATGTGCGATGCCATAGGAATGTTCGCAAGCTTTACCGCGCCTTCGTTGTCCTCATCCACATTAGCGGGTTCACGCTACTCATGGTGAACGTCGTGGAGGAGTTGGCGGAAGTGGACCGCGCTTCGGGCGGCACGACTAAGGGCGATATACTCGGTATCGGTGGTGGATACTGCCACAACGTCTTTTTGCTTGGAAGTCCAATGGATAGCACCGCCATTGAGCATGACAACCTCCTTTGACTGGGAGCGATGGGTGGTCGTGTCAGCTCCCATGTCCGAGTATGAGACGACAATCATGGTAGTACGGACGCGTGGTGCGCAATAGCCATACGTGATGCCAAACGAGCGTGTACCATTGAGGTTGCGAAAGAGGCGCTTGAGCTGCTTCAAGTGGACTTGGGGAGGGGCAATCTAATGACGGTTGATGACGTTGATGGCGAAGGCGGTGTCACGGCGGGTACACATGCACAAGAAGTTGGCACAGCCAAAAAATGGCGCGAAATGTCTCGCGGCCAGCCGATGAGAGGGGGACTTTATCGGAAGGAGAGGCGGAGTCAACGTCACGGTAGTGAGTGGGAGACATGGGTGAGATGGAGGGATTGTTGTCGAGCCTACCATATTTTTCGAGGAGCTCCGTCGTGTGTTGTTCTTCGGACAGCCGAAAGCTACGAGCAAGAAGATCGCGGGCAATGTCAATGCCAAGGATGGATGTGGCATGGCCAAAATCAGTCATGTTGAGCTGTTGGCGGATGTGTTCCTTGGCGGTGGTAACCCAGTCGAGGGAGTCGGAGACGAGGGTGTCGTCGACGTAGAGTAGAACAATGCAAATGCCATGGGCGGGGTGGTTCATGGAGTATAGGCTGGAATCGGAGGTGGAGCGCTTGAGGCTAAGGGAGGTGAGAGTGGTGTGGAAAAGAGAGTACCACTGACGGGAAGCTTCTTTGAGGCCGTAGGTGCTTTTGATCAGGCGTAAGACGCATAAGGTGCCGTCGGCAGCACCTTTGGGCTGACGCAAAAAGATTTCTTCTTGAAGATAAGCGTTGAGAAAGGTTGTTTCGGTATGAGCGTAGTGAGCATGTATGCCTCGGGCGGCCATGAGGGCGAGAACGGTGCGAAGGGTTCTGAGTTTCACAACGGGGGAAAAGGTGTTCGAGTAGTCGACGCCGGGACGCTGACTAAAGCCTTGTGCCACGAGCCAAGCTTTGAAGCGATTGACCGAGCAACGGGGGTTAGACTTGACTCTGAAAACACATTTGTTGCCAATGGCGTTACGGCCAAGCGGGAGGCCGTCCATGCGGAAGGTGCTTTTGTCATGAAGGGAAGTGAGCTCCGAGCGGATGGCGGCTTTCGAGTCAGGGGCATATTTTCATGACACAACGTGCTTGAAGTCCACAAGAGCCGGAATGTGCGAGGCACGGGGTAGGGGAGCTTGGAAGTGGAATCAGCAGGTGAGGCAGTGTGTGAACTTGAGGGGGCCGGGACGGGAACAAGGGGACGGCATTGTCTCTTGGAGGTGGCGGCGTTGCGGCTTGTCCGTTGGATGTTGGCTGCGGCAACAAAGAGGGAGGAGGAGGTCCGATGCGAGTGCATGGATGGTGTTGAGGGGAAGTCAAGCGCTGGGGGGTCGACAGTGTCGTCGAGTGAGGCGTCGGATGGGGAGGGGGAGAGAGATGCGAAGGAATTGTGGGTGGGAATGATAAAGGGACAGGAAGGAAGAACCTGCGTGGGGGGCAAAGCGGCAGCAGCTGAGGGAGGAGCATAGTGGGCGGGGACTATTTGGACGAAGGCAACGTGGACGGTGCGGACGAGGCGACCAGTGGCAAGTTTCTTGACCCAATAGTCAGGACCGCCATCACAATAGCCGACGACCGTATATCGTTGCGCTTTAGGGGCGAAAATGAAAGTGATCTACACGAGAAGCCAACGACATGGACCGGCTGCTATCTAACGGCCATCAATAGCTCATCCATTTAGAACACTTCAGAGCAAAGATTGGGTCGGTTACTCTTCGATCAGCTACACCTATTGACACACCTATTTGTAATGTGTGCCGACGATTAAAAGCTCTAAGCAACCGCAGTAATTGCCACAGTCCTCCCGCCCAAGCAATACAACACAAGTAATTTTGTAATCAAGAAGGGTAGATCTACAAAAAATAAAGCCTCTTGTCAAGAAATAAAAATTGATACTGCTGCTCGACCTTCACGATGCACGGCCCGCTCCCACCGAACCGGGGTGCCGACCGGCCTAGCCCGATCGGCGTTCGAGAGGGGTGACGAGCCAGCCTAATATTACTCCCGCGTGACTTCGGCCTTGCCGGAGAAAAGAGGGGAAAGGCTAGCGAAATCCCCCTCCTCACACGGTCGCTTGTCGATCCCGCCGTCGCATCCCGTAAGCCCCGCCCCAAGGTCGTAGCCGCTCCTCCCGTCGCGACTTTCCTCCTAGTCGAGGTCCCCCGTCACCTCGAGGGCAGGTGGGGGGACCAAGACTACCACACAAAAAAGCTAGCGCTAATGCTGCCGCGTTGAAAAGTTTTGCCGGCGATTTATTCCCCGGATTTTTCCTTTCTGGTACCCGCGCACATGTCTCGAAAACCAGCCAACGATCGTACCCTCCACCCACCGATCGCGCGTCCGTTGAGCACCCTTGTTTCGAGTACGAGCCCATGCGCTGACCCGGGCTCGCACTCTCTAATATTAGGTGTGCATAGTGGGTAGCGGTGGGGTAGGGCATGGTCACCATCGCCGAATCCAAAAAGGCCGCGGCGCCTTTGCAACGGCTTGAGCATGCCGCGCATCGTGGGGACTAGCGACAAGTTATATTTCATTCATGTCTACAGCAAAAAAATAGAAAAAATAAAATTGTTTACGGGTATGATTTAGACGGTGTTATTATTGCCAATGGAAAGCTTAGAATAGGTGATTCACGGCGCAAGCCCTGAACATAATAGACCTAAATGGCAGTTTCGATGAGCGCCCAGAGAAAGCAGCCGTTCACTCGGTACAATTGTACATCATTTTCATTTTCTCTTCGTCCATTATTAACATGTCCTCCCCTACTTGCTATAACTATCAAAGTTGAGGGGGCGATAAGGAATGCTTACACTCGGTGAGTGACACTGCATGTCATCTCACCCTCAGCAAATGCTAGGCACTTGCCTATCACAGGACACGCACTCACCTTGTGGTGAGCACACGCCAATATATTCTGAGCCTTTACATGATATCTAACACTCAGCAACTTACCACCATCACCAACCTAATCCTCTCTATTGTTCATTGGCTTATCATCTTATTGTGCTGAGTCACAGCCGTACTATCACGATGCTAATTGACCAACATTGCTGTGTAGCAACTTGATTACCACACAAAACTATGTCTCGCAACACTCCCCCTTGCTACGCAGGCAATCCCATGATGGCATTGCATAACTTGCCGTGCCTTGCACTCACTAATGGCTTGGTAAGCACATCAGCAAGCATGTTCTCCGTCGCACAATATTGCACCTCGATGTCTACGCTCTCCACCTTCTCCCGACAGAAGTGGTACCTCACGTCCATGTGCTTGCTGCGTCCGGTCGTCATGCTATTCTTGCTGAGTGCAATACAACTCTGATTGTCCTCGTGAACTGTGATGGGAGACCCGGAGTCTTGGTGAAACTCGTGGAGTAGTTGCTTAAAAAACATCGCCTCCTGAGTGGCCGCAGTCATCGCCATATACTCTGCCTCCGCTGTCGACAACGCCACAGTTTGTTGCCGCTGACTTTTCCAACTCACCGCTGCACCGTTGAGCATGAACCCATACCCCGTGCGAGAGCGCCGCTCGCCAATATCACTCGCGTAGTTAGAATCTGACCATCCTACCACCTTTGATGAGGCTGCGCCACCGTACATCAACGCCGACTATGCGGTCCCCTTGAGGTAGCGGAGCACCCTCTTGGCTTGCTCACAATGTGACTGAGAGGGGTCGGACATATACCTACTAAAGTGGCTTACCGCCATGGTGATGTCGGGCCGTTTGCTTACGGAAGCGTACAACAAGCTGCCGATTAAGCTTTGGTACGGCACTAGACCGGGAGGCAACCTTGATGTCGACGTCTCCACACAATTGCTCGAAGCATCGACCGCCAAAGGTGAGCTCACTGGCTTGCAGCCCATCATGTTGAAGCGCTCCAACAGATCTAAGACGTATTGTTGTTGTCCAATCCCGATGATGCGGTTGCCACGATCACGCTCGACTGTCATGCCAAGCAACCAAGACACTGGACCGAGGTCTTGCACGTTAAACCTTTCGCCGAAAGCCGACTTGAACTCAACGATGAAGCTACCCGCTGGTCCGACGATGATGCTGTCGTCCACGTACAACGTTAAGACATAAAGCTCACCCTCCTTGATGAAGACGTAAATGCCATGATCTACCTTGGATTGGCTGAAGCCATACTCCTCTAGCTATGCTGTGATTGTCTTATTCCAGCTCCTGGGAGCTTGCTTGAGGCCATTCAATGACTTCTTCAACAAGCACACTCGCTCCTCTCCATTGATGTGGGTGTGACGGAATCCTTCCGGCTGCCTCATGTAGATTTCCTCCTCGATATTTGAAATTTGAAATTGTTTACAACATTACCAGTAAGAACCGGCTGTCGTCTCTGGCCCCCCTCTTTTGCGATGCCATACAGGACTTAGAAGCGTGAGGTAGACCGTTAACCACTAATCCCAACCTCTCCAATGGCAGTAACAGCGTAATAATTTTGTAATCAAGAAAACAGATCTAAAAATAAATCCACTTGTCGAGAAATGCAAAACTAAACTGCTGCTCGACCTTCACGATGCACGGCCCGCTCCCGCCGAACCGGGGTGTCGACCGGCCTAGGCCGGTCGGCGTTCGGGAGGGACGACGGGCCAGCCTAATCTAGCTCCCGCGTGACTTGCCGAAGGTAGGAGGGGAAAGGCTGGCAAAAAACCCCTCCTCGCGCGGTCGCTCGTAGATCCCGCCGCTCTATCCCGTAAACCCCGCCCCAAGGTTTTGCCGCGTCCACCG
The DNA here is from genome assembly GCA_026401115.1 of Tetraselmis chui. Taxonomy (NCBI): domain Eukaryota; kingdom Viridiplantae; phylum Chlorophyta; class Chlorodendrophyceae; order Chlorodendrales; family Chlorodendraceae; genus Tetraselmis; species Tetraselmis chui. The sequence continues at coordinate 6,454 of JAPMLY010003368.1, read as the reverse complement.
ACGCGGCGGTCCTCCGTGTCGAGGTCCCCCATCACCTCGAGGACAGGTGGGGGGGACCGAGACACACAGACATAGAAAAAACTAGCGCTCCTGCCTCCGCGCCTGAATTTTCCCCGCTCATTTCCCCGGTTTTTTCTCTGTCTGGTACCCGGGTACCTGTCGGTTTTCCGGCCTGTGGCCGTACCCTCCCCCCTCTGATCGCGCGTCCACCGAGCAGCCTTTTCTTGAGCGGGGGCCTCCGCGCTCACCCGGGCCCACGCTCAAGGACCCGTAGGAGTATGAAGGTCTGTCGGGGTAGTGGGTGTCGTAGAGGGGGGGGGGCAGGTCACCGTAGCCGGATCCGGCGGGCCGCAGGCGCCCGGAATTAAACAAAACCCTCCGTGCCGGGTTTTCCGGCGGCGCCGACCCAAAGGGTCGTCGCCGCCAGATCGTGTCGCTCCTCCCGTCGCGACTGTCCTCCTTGCCGTCCCAGCTGACTCCTCCCCCCGGGAGATGACGCTGGACGACGTAGCGGCGCGCTAGTGAGCGCCCTACCCTGGTGCTGCTCCCCAACTAGCTCGACGCCGGGTACGGACATTATTTTAAGTATCCAAAAAAGCCCTCCGTACAGGGCTTTCCGGCGGCGGCTGATCCTGAGGATCGCCGCCGCCTCCTGTAGCCGCTCCTCCGTCTGCGACTAGCCACCGTCCTGTGCCATGTCTTGCCTCACCCCTCGGCAAGGTTCGACCGGCACATGGCTGGTCGACAGCTAGCGAGCGCCCTTTCCTGGCGCTGCTTCCCGGCTGGCCACCACTAGCTCCAACACCCGCCTCCCACCGCTGATCCGGCCGTACCCTCCTCGCCATCAAACGCTGCCGTAGTACTGGCCCCACCCCTCAAAGGAAGGCAATATCTAGGAGTATATGTATGCGAAAAAACATATCGGACGGGCCGAGCGGGGGATCTTGGCGCCGGTAGTGCACAGAAATTATTTTTTCAAAAGCCCTCTGTACAGGGCTTTCCCGACAGCTGCTGATCCCACGGATCGAGCTGTCGGCCCTCTTAGCCCCCTACCGTGCCAGGCCTGGCACGGCTACGGGGTTTCCAGCGCCCACCACGGGGAGGTGAGGGGATGCCGACGGGCCTGCGAGCGCACCCCCCTCCGGGGCCGCCGCCGCTGCGCCGCCGGCGGGCGCCTTCCTCCTCGATATCGGCCTCCAAGAATGCCGGCACCACATCAAGCTGCTCCACCTCCCAATCATTATAAGCAGCAAGCGCGAGAAACGTTCGAATAGAAATTACCCTCACTGTAGGAGCGAAGGTCTCTTGGTAGTCCACACCCTTCTCCTGAGTAAACCCCCGAGCCACAAGTCTTGCTTTGTACCTTGCAATCTGCCCATTGGCATCGCGCTTCAGCTTGAACACCCACTTGGAATCTACGAGTTTGCGACCGGCAGGACAAGGGACCAATGTCCAGGCTTTCCGAGATACAAGTGAGTTGTACTCGCTCTTGATAGCTGCCTCCCACCCCCCCGATTGGGGACTCCTCAGCGCTTGCTTGTATGGCACATGCTCTTGAACATTCGGGCTGCTGGCTGACTTAATACCTGCGGCACGTCCTGCAGTCCATCCATCTCCCGAAGCGCCCGTTGAACGGAGATCATACCTTGGAATGGGTACGCATTGCTGTTGTGCGGCAGTGGATCAAAGATTATACCTTGGGCGTGGAATCTCCCCCGAATGCATGTCTCGTTCATCTACCATCGACCCCGAATGTTGCAGCGACTCCCGTAGCGGCGACTCCCCCGAAGATGTATCCCGTTCTTCGCTACACATAGTGCGCGGGATGTTGTCCTCTTCATCATCAGTGCGTTGCTCCGCATTGCTCTCCCCCATGGAGAGGACAACAGCCTCATCGAACACCACGTTACGGCCGCTCACCACCCGACGAGTAGCAAGATTGTACACCAACCACGCCGGTGATTCGGAAACGTAGCCCACAAAGACACCCTTCCACGCGCGATCGTCAAGTTTGCGGCGTTGAGACTTGTCAACGTGGACATAGGCCGGACAGCCGAAGACCCGCATGGAGCTCAAATCAGCTCGTCTACCGGTCGCCAAGGTGAAAGGTACACCGCCGGCTCCGCTACTATGCACTTGATTGCGGACATGCACTGCAGCGGCCATCGCTATAGCCCAATACGATTTAGGCAGCGCGGCTTGCCGGATCATTGACTGCGCCATCGGGACCAATGTCCCCCACTGTCGCTCAATCCGGCCATGTTTCCAATGCGCGTAAAAGGCAGTGATCTCCACGGCGATGTTGAACTCATCCAAGAGGTTTCGGAAGGCAGCACTTAAGAGCACCGTGTCATTGTCCACCCGAAGACGACGAACCGTGTGCCCAAGGGAACGGATGGTAGTCAACATGCGACGGAACGAGGCGGGAGCCTCCTTGGAGCGGACCGCATCATGCAGCATGAAACGGCTCCGGAAATCAACCGCACACAAGCTGTACCGCCGTCCTCCCAAGGATGGAAGACTCATAGGACCGCATAAGTCTAAGCCGAGGACCTCAAAGACACCAACGTCCCGGTCAGCCGGCTCACGCGAGATACGGCGGACTTGCGACTTACACACAGCACATGTCTCACATAAGCCCAACTTCTCCGACGCAGAAAACGCCAAACCCTCCACCTGAGTGGCCAAGAGCCCGTCCAATTACAACTCGCCAAGGTGACCGAGTCGGGAATACCACAACCGTTTTTCCAATGGCGTAGTGGCGACCGAAGCGGTAGGATTCGACGAAGCAACCTGCGCCGGCAACCACACCAACAAATGCGCGCGCTCCAACGGAACCACCACGCCACCACCATGACCGGCATGAAGACGAAGGTGGTCCACGGGCTCAGCTAACACCACAGAATGACCTTGTCGCCGAGCTTGGGTGAGGCTGAAAAGCCGATGGTAAGACCACGACGCGCGACGGGATAGCTCAGGAACGTGGAGCACATTCTTCAGCATGGCAGGAATCTCCTCTCCATCATCAGCCTTCACGATGATGCGGACAGAGCCAACGCCGACAGCGCGGGCGCTAATGCCCTTCACCCAAAGCCGGTCGGTGAGCGCTCGATACTCACAGAAGTCACGGCGCACACTAGTCATGTGATGGCTGACGCCGCTGTCGGCCAACCACATCCACGTTTCCCCATCGCGCTCGAACATGTGTTGAGCCTAGGAGAATGGCCTCGCAGGGGTGGCCGTCACGTCCATGACCGCCGGAAAAGCAACCGGGGAGTCCACCTGCGCAGAGTTACCTCCGGTGTTGTTGTCCGGGGACTCGGACCTGCGATGGCCCTTCTTACCACATCCATAGCAAACACCACGAAAAGTTCTCGCTCCGCCTCTGCCATATGAGGTACGACGATAAGTCGCAGCTCCTTGAAGAGATTTCAGCTGGTCTTGGAGCTCGGAGACTTGCCGCTTAAAAAGCTCAATCGTTGCGTCATCATGAGACGCTGCAAAAGCCGTAGGCGTTGGGGGCTCCGTTGTATGTGACTGCGCACGACTCTCGATGCGCATGCCATTTTGACGAAGATCACGCTTGACGGTATCCATGCTGAGGTTGTGTACGTTCCACGTGGATGGAGTGGTATTGTTGTCGGCGATGGAGTGGTATTCGCTGCGCAGGCCCTTCACCAAGTACATGATGATACGTCGGTCGTGGACGACGTCCCCAACTCGGGTAAGCTGTCGCTGCAGTCGAACTAACCGGTCCAGGTATTGAATGCCACTCTCGCCGTCCGCTTGCGGCTTCTCCAAGTCCTGCAATAGTTCCATACACATGTAAATACCATCGTCCTCATAATGATTGTCTAACGCGGTCCATGCAGTGTGGCCGTAGGTCTTGTCATCCTCACCAACATTCTCGATAATGGAAAGATCGTCCTTCGGCGGGGCAAAAATCAATGTGAAGTACATGTCGACTTATTGTTGAGAGGAAGCGGCACCATCCGACGACAAAGCCGGAGCCCACTTCTGCATCAAGTCAAATGCACGGAAACCTTTCTTCCACACATCAAAATCTCGTCTCTCCCCACTGAACTTCGGTAGTTTTACGGAGTCCATAGCAGATGCGTCGGATGCGTTCTCAAGAGCACCAGAAAGTCAGGAAAACTGCCACCAAGAAAAGCGCCAAGTACCGGTCAAGAAGCGGGCAACACGGCTCAGAAAAGGAGACGACAAAGGGCTGACCGAAGACGTAGTTGTACTCCCGGAGTCTATACAGCCAAGGCCATCATAAACGAGTCTCAGAAGGTCGGTCAAGTGACGTCGTACGGGAGTGCTAGTACACTTTGTGGTAATATGCCTTTCCAAAAATCCAGCCGCACCACTATAGGCTTTCACGAGAAAAGAAAGCGACGGGTGACAAGCTCCGGAAGCGAATGAAATTCCAGAAAGCGCCAAGCTATAACAAAGGAAGCAAGCCGATCTTCACGTCACACGCGTCGGCGTTCGGGGATTCAAGGCTCCAAGCGACACAAACAAGTCGCTACCAGCCGGGTATCGAAGTAAAGCTACAAACACAAGCAAGAGCCAGCCTCTTTTTGAGCCAGCCGCACCTCACGTATCGTGCGACACCGCAAAGGTCTACCACTCTTCGAGAAGCAAGCTCTAGGTTCTAGTCAAGACAAATGAATCCAACAACTAGCAACTTGAGGGCCCATAACCTATCAAAGTTGAGGGGGCGATAAGGAATGCTTACACTCGGTGAGTGACACTGCATGTCATCTCACCCTCAGCAAGTGCCTAGCACTTGCCTACCACAGGATACGCACTCACCTTGTTGTGAGCACACGCCAATATATTCTGAGCCTTTAGATGATATCTAACGCTCAGTAACTTGCCACCATCAGCCTCCTAATCCTCTCTATTGTTGATTGGCGTATCATATCATTGCGCTGAGTCACAGCCGCGCACGATACGTGAGGTGCGGCTGGCTCAAAAAGAGGCTGGCTCTTGCTTGTGTTTGTAGCTTTACTTCGATACCCGGCTGGTAGCGACTTGTTTGTGTCGCTTGGAGCCTTGAATCCCCGAACGCCGACGCGTGTGACGTGAAGATCGGCTTGCTTCCTTTGTTATAGCTTGGCGCTTTCTGGAATTTCATTCGCTTCCGGAGCTTGTCACCCGTCGCTTTCTTTTCTCGTGAAAGCCTATAGTGGTGCGGCTGGATTTTTGGAAAGGCATATTACCACAAAGTGTACTAGCACTCCCGTACGACGTCACTTGACCGACCTTCTGAGACTCGTTTATGATGGCCTTGGCTGTATAGACTCCGGGAGTACAACTACGTCTTCGGTCAGCCCTTTGTCGTCTCCTTTTCTGAGCCGTGTTGCCCGCTTCTTGACCGGTACTTGGCGCTTTTCTTGGTGGCAGTTTTCCTGACTTTCTGGTGCTCTTGAGAACGCATCCGACGCATCTGCTATGGACTCCGTAAAACTACCGAAGTTCAGTGGGGAGAGACGAGATTTTGATGTGTGGAAGAAAGGTTTCCGTGCATTTGACTTGATGCAGAAGTGGGCTCCGGCTTTGTCGTCGGATGGTGCCGCTTCCTCTCAACAATAAGTCGACATGTACTTCACATTGATTTTTGCCCCGCCGAAGGACGATCTTTCCATTATCGAGAATGTTGGTGAGGATGACAAGACCTACGGCCACACTGCATGGACCGCGTTAGACAATCATTATGAGGACGATGGTATTTACATGTGTATGGAACTATTGCAGGACTTGGAGAAGCCGCAAGCGGACGGCGAGAGTGGCATTCAATACCTGGACCGGTTAGTTCGACTGCAGCGACAGCTTACCCGAGTTGGGGACGTCGTCCACGACCGACGTATCATCATGTACTTGGTGAAGGGCCTGCGCAGCGAATACCACTCCATCGCCGACAACAATACCACTCCATCCACGTGGAACGTACACAACCTCAGCATGGATACCGTCAAGCGTGATCTTCGTCAAAATGGCATGCGCATCGAGAGTCGTGCGCAGTCACATACAACGGAGCCCCCAACGCCTACGGCTTTTGCAGCGTCTCATGATGACGCAACGATTGAGCTTTTTAAGCGGCAAGTCTCCGAGCTCCAAGACCAGCTGAAATCTCTTCAAGGAGCTGCGACTTATCGTCGTACCTCATATGGCAGAGGCGGAGCGAGAACTTTTCGTGGTGTTTGCTATGGATGTGGTAAGAAGGGCCATCGCAGGTCCGAGTCCCCGGACAACAACACCGGAGGTAACTCTGCGCAGGTGGACTCCCCGGTTGCTTTTCCGGCGGTCATGGACGTGACGGCCACCCCTGCGAGGCCATTCTCCTAGGCTCAACACATGTTCGAGCGCGATGGGGAAACGTGGATGTGGTTGGCCGACAGCGGCGTCAGCCATCACATGACTAGTGTGCGCCGTGACTTCTGTT